>CAUYSK010001711.1:0-10616 GCA_963575035.1 Avahi laniger | reverse complement strand
GACTATAAAATTACTTTTAAGATACTGTATTTTTAAGTGGGGAAAAAAAAAACCCACCAAGGTACAGAACGGCATGTAGAAGATGCCACCATTTGGCTAAACAAAGGCGTATAAATCTACCTGCCGACCGAACGTTCACGGAAGATTTCTAGATAACTGCATTGTCCAAAACAGTAGCCACGCGCTGCATGTGGCTGTTTGAATCCACACGGAAGAACAACACGGAAGAAAATTTAAAATTCAATTCCTCGGTTGCACCGGCCACGTTTCAAACGCTCCATCGCCGCGTGTGGCCCATGGCAACCCTATCGGAGAGCATTTTTACCATCACAGGAAGTTCTACTGTCTACGCTGTTCTTCTATGCTATAAAGAAAAAAAAATAAAAAGAAAGTTCTAATGGACAGCACCAGGGGCCGATTCTGGCCCTCCACTTGTTTTTATAAATAAAGCTTTATTGACACGCGGCCACGCCCACTGGTTCACGTACTATCTGCGGCTGCTTTCACACAACGCAGAGTTCGGCAGCATCGACGGAGATCGCACAGCCAGCAAAGCTGGAAAGATTTACTACCCGACTCTTTGCAGAAAAAGTCTGCTGACCGCGGTTCTAGAAGGAGACGGCTTCCAGGGAGAGAGAGGGGAGGGGTCTGGGAGGCCGGAGAGACAGAGTCCACCGTGCATTTATCTCTGTATCCCCCACTCCGTCCCTCGCGTGCGTTGTCTGCAAGAACGGTGTGGTGACACGTAGATGCTGACTGAATCTCCCGTGAGTGGTGCCCGGGGGGCCTGGTTTCTCTCGACGCTACCACCCGAGATGCTACCGCGCTTCAAACAGCTCTGCCAAATGGATGGGTGAGAAACGATACCTTGTTGTTTCAATTGCTTCTACGTCTGATCATCCGTCACCCCCAGACTCCGTAAGGGCAGGGACACCATCGGCATCGGTCACCATAGCGTCCCCAGCCCTTGCATGGGGCCCAGCAAACAGTCGGCGCCCAGTAAATCCACACCGAGTGGATGAATTAAGAAGCAGGGGAATTGGGCTCAGGGTAGGGGCCGCAGTGCAAGGCCTGGGATCGTTGTGGCCGGCGCTGGGCATCGAACGCCAAGCCAAGCTCCTCCGATGCAGTCTCGGGATCGGGGACGTGGGGCAGGGCTGGCCCCTGAACAGGCCACAACTGCCAGACCCTTGGGGGAGCCTGCGGACATCCTTCCCTGCTGAGCAGTCAGGGACGAAGGCAGGGTGGGCAGCGGCCTGGCAGCCTCAGGGGCGGGGGAAACCGTGGGCTGCCGGCCGGGAGAGGGATTATATATTCATCAGAATCTTAAACAAAAGCCCCGCAGCCGCCTGTCAGCCGGGCTATGGCTTTTATGGTAATCAGCGATGAATTACCCACAATGCCTGGCCAAGCGCAAGTGGTTCTTGGCCCGGGTCCTAAACTAATTTTTACATGTTCGTGTGTGTATATAATTTTGCTCGCTCCCCCCGTTGCTCTTCCTTCATTAGCGGGGCGGGGAGGGGACAGAGGGAAAAGCGGCCCTGAGTGTAAGGTGGGGGGCTGCTCACCAAGGCACCCCTGGCCCTGGAGCCGACCTGGCGTCGGTCCCTGGGCTCAAGGCGTGCTGCGGTGGGAGCAGGTGCCAAGCTGGAACCGAAGTCACTGAGACCGAAGCTGGCAGCTCCCGGGGGTGGGGGTGGGGGGTTGGGGGTGGGGGGTTTGGCCGGCTCTAGCGGTGGGGGAGCGTGCGGGCCCCTTAGCGGGGTCGAGCCTCTGCCGCGTGCTGTGTGGCCCTGGGTGAGTGCCTCAGCCTCTCTGGGCCTCGATCTCCTGATCTATTAATACGAAGCAAACCTGCCCCCCTGCACATCCTAAGCCCCAGCCCCACCCAGCCCCGAATGTGTGGCTCGCAGCCCCCGCCAGGGCCCCCGTCCTGTGCGCTTTTCTGTCCACGCCTGTCTCCGTTTCACAGATGGGGAAACTGAGGCTGAGAGGAGGATGTGTCTCGCCCAGGGCCGCTGGCTTGTCTGTAGCACCGGGGCCTCCCGCGCCTGCCCCCGACCGTCTTAAAGTCTCAGTTCATCGTGGCCGTCCTCGCGGACGCTCAGGGCAGGGCCTGGGGTCATCCTCGTCCCTTCTCAACCCCGCCCTGCACCAAATCGCTTCGCTAATCCAGCTCATCCTTCCGGAAAATCCTTCTAGAAAACACCCTCTCCCCCGCCTCCGCCATCATTGCTGGCCTGGACCAACGCGATCACCTCTGCCCCATCCCCAGCTCCGGTCCTCGCACCCCATGATCTGTCCTCTCTGCAGCAGCCAGAGGGCGCCCGTGAGCACCTGAGTCAGGGCCTGTCCCTCCTCTGCCCGCAGCCCTCCGTGGCTCCCACCTCCCAAAGTCTACAAGTCCAAGTCCTCCCGGAGGCCCACCAGGCCCTGCACAACCTGCCCCATCCCCTCCCCGCCCCTCCCACCTCGCTCCCTCCCCCTCCTAACCCTGCTCCAGCCACACAGGCCTCCTCGCTGAGCCTCCAACATGCCAGGAGCTGCCCTGCCCCAGGGCCTTTGCACGGGCTGTGCCCTCTGCCTGGAACACCTTCCCTTAGATCTCCGCACAGGTCAATCTCTCCCTCTTGCTGGTCTTTACTGAAACACAACCTGTTCAGTGAGGCCAGTCTTGACTCTGTAGCTAAGACGACCCCTCCCTCTCGCTTACCCCTTCCCCTGGCTTGGGATACAGTCAACGCTTAATAAATACTTAGTCCGTTTATCTGTTTATCATCCTTCACCTGCCGCAGCCCACAAGGGCAGGGCTTTTTCCTCTGTCTTCTTCACCACTCAGTCCCCAACACCTGGCACATAGTAGGTGCTCAATAAATACCCGCTGATGGGTCTCTAGGCTCCAGCAGGGTCCTGGGCCCAGAAAGGACACTACGGTTGTTTACTGAACACGTGAAGCTTTTGTCACAATCTGAAGGGAAATTTTAGACCCGAAACCACGCCCCGCGTGGAGGCTGCGGGTGGGGCGGAGACCGCGGACGCTCTCCACGGGGTGACCCGGCGGGAAGGCGTGAAGGCTGAAACGCGCAGCCCACGCGTAATCTCGCGCTTGTGCCTGAAGCCAGCGCGTGAACCAGCACCGCAGCGCGTCCCGCGTGAAAGCCAACGACAGACACACGGCCACGTCTGTCAGGGAGCGCGGGGCACGCCGGTGGCAGAGTACGCAGCCCTGAAAAGGAAGCCACCGGCTCTGCCCATCCCAACACTGCCGGGAAAAGAGCCCAGCAGGAAACAGCGGGCAAAGGAGGTCTGGGAACGGGACGCCTGCATTTGCTCGTGCTAAAACAATAGCTAATCTGTCGCGGCATTAGAGCTTTACAAAAGGAAAGAAAAAAATACAGCAATAGTGACAATAATTGCTAACATCCACAGGTCACGCACTCGGCGCCCGGGCACTGTTCAAAGCCCCTTTACACGTGACATTTCACTGAATTCTCTCCATTTTATAGATGAGGAAAGTGAGTCTCAGGGAGGTCAGGACACTCGCCCAAGGTCACACAGCTTGGTGGGAGCAGGGCGAGATACAAAACCAGGCCACTGAGCCCCAAAGCCCGGACTAGGATTTGGCGACAACACTCCCTGCTGGCCGAGCTCAATGCCGGTATACAGTGGGTGGCCAATAAGTGCAATGGAGATGCCCAAGGGCAAAGGGAGCAGAGACGGGGCCGTGTCGGGCGGGCATGGCGGGACCTTACAGAGCCGTCCGTGGCGCGGGGATCGGGTGAAAAATGCTCTCTGGGAAGAATGAACGCAATCGCGCCGTCGATACAAACACCAGGACACTGGGTGTCGGGGCGCAAAGCGGCTGGCTCAGGGGACAGGCGGCTGCCAGTCTCATTTCCGCCGGTGACAGACGGGGAAGGCCTGGCCGGGGTCCACGGCTGGCGCAGAGCCAGGGCCGGCGGGGACCTCCCTACCTGTCAGCCCGTGACGTGTTCATCGAGAGGCCGGGAAATGTCACGACCATCCGGGCCAGGTGGCAGGAGGCGGCCAGAATGGGCACTTCTCACGTGGGCTGGGAGGGCCTGGCCCGAGGTCAGCGCTGCCCGTAGGAGCCTTTCCTCCTTCCTGCCTCAGTTGAACCAACCCACCGTTCGAGCTTGCTTATGGAGAAACCATAAGACTTTGCATCTAAAACCACAGGGGTTTTTTTTATTTGTTTTTTGGGTCTTTTTTGAGACAGAGTCTTGCTCTGCTGCCCAGGCTGGAGTGCAGTGGCGTCATCACAGCTCAGCGCAGCCTCCAACTCCTGCGCTCAAGCGATCCTCCCGCCTCAGCCTCCCAGAGAGCTGGGACTACAGGCGTGAGCCACCGCGCCCGGCCTAAAACCACAAATTTGATGTGATCTCGATGCCAGGTGCTGCTCCTTCTGTACTTTGTAACTTTAACG
The DNA here is from genome assembly GCA_963575035.1 of Avahi laniger. Classification (NCBI taxonomy): domain Eukaryota; kingdom Metazoa; phylum Chordata; class Mammalia; order Primates; family Indriidae; genus Avahi; species Avahi laniger. The sequence continues at coordinate 6,169 of CAUYSK010001711.1, read as the reverse complement.
AAGTCATTTCCCTTCTGTGAGCCTCAGTTTCCCCATCAATAAAATGGATTCGTTACTCCCTGGTCTGGGACAACCTTCTGAACCACAGTGAACAGCAACCCCAGAGTGTGAACTGTGGCTTGGCCTCTCCCAGCTGTGTGGCCTCAGGCAAATGGTTTAATCTCTCTGGATCTGCTTTTGTTCCTCTGTTAAAGGCTCATTGGTTGAGCCCCTGGATTGAGCTGTGCCTGAAGCCGATCTAGTCTAACATCAGCCTTCCTGGTTCAAAAGCCAATCGACACACCTGCTTCTCAGTAAGGTCGGTTTATTAATAATTTGGGTTTCTCCATCTCTCAAGCTGGGAGCCCACCGTGAACCTGAGGACGCAGCCGCCTTAGTAGCTGGGGCAGGGGGCTGAGGATTCGAGACCTCGCAGGTTACCTCGTCTCAACAGTTGACGTATTGAGGGCTTCAGACCAGGGCCAAACCCCGGGGTCTCAGGGCACTCGGAACGCAGTGGCAGGAAAGCAACACCCATGTGGCATCATTCGAATTTGGGACTGAGGGCAGTGCCTTGACTGAACATCTGCCGCGATCCATTTAGTGAGCACCTACTATGCGCTTGGCCCAATGCGAGACATAAAGTGAGACAACTACTTCGCCCTGAGGGCTGACAAAGACCTTGTGTGGGAAGCCTTTGCCCGTGCTGTTCCCTCTCCGCCTAGAACACCCTTCCCTCCCCTCGCTGCCCAGTTACCACCTACACAACCTTCGCATCTTAGATCAGCCGCCACCTCCTCCGGGAAGCCTTCCCTGACTTCCCCCCTCATCCCGATTCCAGCGATTTCCTTATTTCGTTGGGTTGAAGACGCATTGTTATTTTATGTGCCAGTAAGAAAGAAAACGCGGCGCTGCCGGGTATCAAACTGGGCGAGACCGTCTTATCGCAGACCCGGATTCGCCAGCTGCCGAAAGGGCTTTTGAATTCTTCCCTGGACGCAGACTTCGAAAGCTTTTCCCTCCCGAACCACAGCCACAAATGGAAAATACACGGTTTGAGTTTTCTCAGAACCGTCCTGCATTCTGAGTCCAGCACCGCGCAATCGCTGTTTGTCCCAGAGCTGCCGATTTGGGGTTTTGCACACGACACTGCGCCCTGAACTACCAGGCGCCGAGGGCTCGGCCTCTGCCACGGGCAGCTGGCCCCGTGGCGTTTCCTCCCGGTCATCCGTGACACCTGCTCTGAGGGATCCACGGAAGGTTCCGACAGCGGCTGGGGCTCCTGCCCACCCTCACGTGGTCCAAACATCGTGGTTTGTTGACTGACACTTTGAGGGCCAGAGCCGTCAAAGCAGGACGCTAGGAATAACCCCTCCCCCTAAAATCATTCCTGGCAGGCACTGGAAAAATATCTTATGGACACGCAAACAGACAGCTGAGTCTGATTTCACAGAACAGGAGCACTCAGAGAGGGTGAGCGTGGCCGCAAAGTCACACAGCTAAGTAGGAAGTGACCGCAGAATGTGAGGTCAGGTCCGGTAGCATCCTGGGCTTCGCGCTGACCGGTCTGTGCAGCTGCTGACAGCACATTTTTCCCTAAAATGGGGCAGGGCGGGACCCCCAACCGACATCTCGCATGAGAGAACCCGAACGCATACGGACCTTTAAATTTGCGGGGGAGGGGGGTGGCCCACCCGTAAGTTAGAGAGAAAGACTGCGACATGCCGGAGGGAACGACGGAGCAAGCCGCAGCCCAGCCAGGCCCAACGGCGAGGCAGTCTGGCCGTGCTGTGTGACGCTGGGTAGGTGAACCGACCTCTCTGGGCCTCCGTTTTCCTCATCTGTAAAATGGATGCAATGGTCCCTTCCCTCTAACACACAGCTGTTGTGAAGATTAAATGCACGGAAAGTGCGCAGAGCCATTCGCGGTACCTGAGAAGTGGCTGATAAATGCTATTATTATTATCGATAATATCTAATTTTTTTCCCCCCGTCCCAGCCTGTTGGGACACCGAGCACCCCTTGGCCCTGGGCACCTAGTTTAGTGAGAGGCTGCTCTGCAGTCGCTTGATCTGTGTGTGTTCTCCGTTTAGCTGACAGGGAGTCCCTCGAGGACAAGGACCTGGGCTGCCGTATCTGTCCCTGAAATTCTAAGTTCTGGAAACGTCTACAGAGGGACTGAGGAGAAAGTCACAGGGCAGCCTGGCCACTCACCCCAGAAACGGGAGGAAAAGGAGGAGGAACATTCTGCCTTCGAAATCCATCCCCAACCTGCCCACTCCTCCGTCTCCGCAGGGTCCGGACTAATCCCCTCCGCCCGGGGCCCCAGCTCCCACCCTCACCGCCGCCACCCCTGGGCCCCCTCTGTCCCCAGAGCAGCCAGAGGGCGCCTGCGAGCACCCGAGTCAGGGCCCGTCCCTCCTCTGCCCACAGCCCTCCATGGCTCCCACCTCCCTCGGGGTCAAAGCCCAAGTCCTCCCTGCAGCCCACCAGGCCCTGCACGACCTGCCCGGCCCCTCCCCCTCCTCACTCTGCTCCAGCCACGCGGGCCTCCTCGCTGTGCCTCCAACATGCCGGGCGCCGTCCTGCCCCAGGACCTTTGCACGGGCTGTGCCTCTGCCTGAAACACTCTTCTCCCGGAAGAGCACTCGGTCCTCCCTCCCCTGCATCATGGCTTTGTCCAGCTGCCACCCCCTCGATGACACCATCGCTACAACCTTGTTAAAACCACCCCCTTCCTCCGGCCTCAGTCCCTTTTTCCCTCACTCATGTTTCTCATCCCCTCTAACGAGGCACAGTTTTATCCCGCCTGTCGTGTCTCTGTGGTCAGAGTGTGAGCTCCGCGAAGGCACGTCCTCTGTCCCCTGTGGGGTCCCAGCACAGAGCCCGGCGCACAGGACGCGTCCGAGAAATTCCCCCGTGACCGAGAGCACAAACGCGGAGGCGGTGGCCGTGGCCAAACCAGCCTCCGGGCGCCCAGGGCTGACGGCGGAAGCACCCACGCCTGCTCCGGCTGGGCCCTTCCTGTCCCCGTGTGTGCGCCAGGCGTCTGTCCTCTGCCATCCGGCGCCCGACACCTGCTAGGGAGGAGCAGGAAGCAGGGGCGGCCGCCGCGGTGCCTGCGGCCCAGGGTTTAACCCCGCCCTGGCGGGAGGGGAGGTCACAGACCCCAAAGCCAGGCACGGGGCCCGATGCATATTTAGCAAGTGATCACGTTTACCTACGGTCGCCGGGCCCAGCCCACCCGCGCCAGGGGCTTCACCCAATCAACACGCGGGACCGTCCCAAGCATGTGGGAGGTCGGGGTTACCATCACCCCCATTTTAAAGATGGGGAAACTGAGGCCCGGAGAGGCGAAGTCAGAGCTGACCAGGGGCAGAGCCAGGATTCCGACGCAGGCGCCCTGGTGGGAGAGTCTGGTTCTTAGCCACTGACCGCCGCGGTCTCGGTGAATGACAAGAAGGGACAGGGCAACAGAGGACCGGCAGTAGCTTCGACGGGGTGTTTGCGGTGTTCCCGGCCGCGGGGACACCGCGGGGGTGCCTGCCTCATCCCGACGCCTCCTGATAACCTAGTGATGTGGGCCCATTTTAGGGATGAGGAAAACTGAGTCCCTTGACAGGGGGAGTGATTTCCTGAAGGTTCCACGGCCCAGAAGCGGCAGGCCCAGGGCCAGCGCCAAATTCACTGACTCCTTACCAGAGGAGTAAACTGAGGCTCAGAGAACTTCAGTCATTTGAACCCAAGCCCTGAGATGTCCCCCTTTCACAGACGGGTAAACCGAGTCTCAGAGAAATTAAATTCTTTGCCGGAGTCCCGAAACCGTCCCCATTTCCAGAACGGTTTACTGAGGCTCAGAGAGGTTTCGCCACCTGCACGAGGTCACACAGCTGGCAAGAGGCAGCACTGGGCACCAATCCCGGGGCTCCTGGATGTGACTTGGAACCGAAGCCGCCGTGGTCCCCGCAGCACAAGCCCTCGGCCCTGCAAACCAGACGCCGTCACCCCCACGCTGGGCCGGAGCAGCCACGGTGACACGCAGCCCCGCCAGCAGCCGGGCCTCTTCGGGCTCACGAGGGGCGAAATCAAAGTCGCCGAACGCCAGCTCTTTTCAAAAGCGCCACAGCGAGAGAGAGGCCGGCCCGCCGGCGCCCGTGGGCAGGCAGAGGCCCCGGAACTCGGGGACGCGGCTATTTTAAAGGGGCTATTTCTGGAGGCCGAGGTGAGAACGCGGGGGCGGGAGGAAGAAACAGCCGCGGGGACCCACACGGGCCGCCCCGACGGGCCAACACCCGGGGCTCGGAGCGAGGAGCGTGGGAACCACCTGCTCCCCGCGGGCGCGGTCGGAGAAAGACCTCGGGTGTCCGGGGCCACCTCTTCCCCTCGTGAGGAGAGGCCGTGTAGGCGACAGGCACGCATGCAGCCCTACTGTGCGCCGGTGCCGCCGTGCGCGGGGTGGAGGGGGACCCAGGAGAAGATGGTGGCCCCGCGGCTGGCAACACTCTGCGTGTCGAAGGGGAACGCCGTGTCCCTGCTGGCCTGTCTCGGGCTGGAGGGGGCCGGTCTGCCCAGAACCAGATCTCACGGTGGCGACCCGGGGAGAGGTCGCAGCCAACGGCGGGGAGGGAGGAGGCGGCTCCTACGAGTGTCAGGACGCGGCACCCGCACCACGTGTGGGCCAGCCCACTGCCTCAACTCTACTTGCTGTGTGACCCGGGACAAGTCACGGCCCCTCTCTGAGCCTCAGTTTCCTTGGGGGACAGGGGCTGTACTTTTCTCAGAGGGTTGTGCGGATTCGGCAGGATGACGTGTGGGAGGCGCTCATCGGCAGGGAGGCTGGGGCGGCCTCAACGCCTGTCACACTTGGTCTTTTATCATCATCCTCGTCTTCGCATCCACTGGAAAACTTCACACCTGGGGTCTCTGAGGCAGGGGGGCAAGCGCAGCCACCCCCCCAGAGAGCCCTGCGTCCCAAGGCTCACACACGGCCTCAGCTAGGATCAAGTTGGGTGGCAGATGCCAGAAAACTCACAAGAGAGTTGTCATTTCTCTCTGTTCCTTGCACCTCTTTGAACCCCATTCTTATCTGCGACACTTGCCTCATGGTCCACGGGGGCTGCCTGAGCACCTGCCATCACGTCCCTATTCCAGCTTGGGGGTAGAAGGGGAAATGTGCCACCTTCCTTGAAATGCATTTCCAGGAAATCCTGCCCACGTATCCCATGGGTCAGAATCGAATCATGTGCCAAGATACTAATAAAACATCACACAGTTCCACTGCTACGGAGGAGGGGAGATGATGGGGTACGGGGAGACCCTGCCACAAACACGTGGCCAAGGGGCCCAGGCACTGGGTCTCAAACAATGCGTCTGAAAAGGGGCTCACTGGGGCCAGCCCTCCGCCTCCGCGCCCAGACGCTTTTCCCTCATCCCAAGGGGAGTCGAGAGCCACCTCCCGAAAGACGCCAAGGTCAGAAACAGCGGCTGCAACCCTGGCACGGTGGCCCCGAAGGCAGGACCCCGCCCACAGCGTGTGCTCCCCACAGCACCGGGGCTAAGCCACCGGGCACCCTGCGTGCCGCCTGGCGAGGACACCGGCCAATTCATCTCCTCCTCCGTAAACAACTGTCAGGGAAAATAAATAGATGTTAATAGGCTCATTAATTGAATTCAGGGAGAAACAACCTTCTCCCCAGGCCCCTGAGAAGACGCACTCGGGAGCAAAGTCTAAACCACTCGGGCCGAAGGCAGGAGGGGACCCCCAGACCGCGCTGGCCCCATCCGACACACTGACTCGACCAGCAAGGGGGTCGCTCCTGTGTCCCTCGGATGGCTGAGAGTCTCAGGTAGGTGCTGAGGTGTCTCCACGCCTCCCGGGCGCTCAGACCTCGGTTATGATAGGAGCAGCCACAGCTGCAACCAGCTGAGGAGTTAATGTCATTGTCGCTGCCCTCGTCACACGCATTTTTAAGGTTTTTTGCCTTCAAGGACATACCAGGTGCCCCATTCGTGAGAAAGAGACAAAGTTTTCTCTTTTAAGTTTTTTTTGTTTTTTTTTTTGAGACAGAGTCTCACTGTGTTGCCCGGGCTAGAGTGAGTGCCGTGGCGTCATCCTAGCTCACAGCAACCTCAAACTCCTGGGCTCAAGCGATCCTCCTGCCTCAGCCTCCTGAGTAGCTGGGACTACAGG
>CAUYSK010001710.1:0-16335 GCA_963575035.1 Avahi laniger | reverse complement strand
CAATTAATTTCTTCCTATTTTTGGTAGAGATGAGGTCTCGCTCTTGCTCAGGCTGGTCTCGAACTCCCGAGCTCAGAACGATCCGCCCACCTCGGCCTCCCAGAGAGCTAGGATTACAGGCGTGAGCCACCGCGCCCGGCCTGACTTAGATTTTAAATATTTTAGTTACATACACAATTGTTGGAAAAGTTCTAAAGGTCACATACTTGATGACTGTAGAACAACCACCAGCCACGGTGGTCAACCTGGCCACCCTGATGAAGGCCTAACAGGACGTGAGCCTTTGAAATGTGATGAAGGTGGTAGCTCCTTCCATCATGCTGCATACCTTAGTGAACTGCATCAAATTGTCACTGAAAGACAGCCACACCCAGGGGAGGAATATGAGGTGGTGTTTGATCAGGATGTATGTCCTGATAAGCAGGAGGGAAATAACCCTGGAGATGAATGTTACGACTGCAGTGAATGTGGAGGCTCCTTCAGGCAGAAATCTCACTTAATCAGGGAACAGAGGACTCATACTGGAGAGAGACCTTGTACCTGTAGTGACTGTGGAAAATCCTTCTCCAAGAACTACAACCTGATTGTGCATGGAAGAATCTGTACAAGAGAGAAGCCCTATAAATGCAATAAATGTGGCAAAGCCTTCAATGCCAGCTCCACCTTTATCAAGCATGAGAGGACCCACACAGGAGAAGAATCGCTGTGAATGTGACCAATGTGGGAAGTCCTTCACCTGCCACTCTTCCCTTGTTTTGCACTACAGATCCCATATTGGGGAAAAACTGTTCAAATGTAATGAGAGTGAAAAACCCTTTCCCATGTCTCACCTTATTGTTCATCTGAGAATTCACATAGGAGAGAAGCCCTATGTATGTACTGAATGTGGAAAGGCATTCATGGATGGCTCATGCCTTATTAAGCATGGGAAGATTCTTCAGCCACGATGGTCATCTCATTGTGCATCAGAAAATTCATTTTGGAAAGAACACTACAGGTGTAAAAAATGTGGGAAAACGTTCATTGAGAGTGCATACCTCATCAGGCACCAGAGGTTTCATACTGGTGACACATCGTGTGGCTGTAACCACTGTCAAAAACTTTTGGGGAATGTTACTGGCCTTATCCAGCACCAGATTAGTCATACTGGCAAGAAGTCCTACGGGTATAATCAGTGTTGCAAAGCTTTCAGGGACAACACCTGTGATAATGCCTGTCTTATAAAGCACCAGGAGATACATGCTCAAGACCACTGTGTGAAATGTGGGAAAGGTTTCCAGAGAAGCTGTGCTCTGATTAAGACACCAGAATTGGCACAGTCACGTGACTCCTAAGGGAATTCAGTGAACACAGGTGGCCATGACTGGATCTGATTCTCTTTACTTACTATCAGAGACCTCATATGAAGACTTCATGTTACTTGAAAATAATGCACTTTATCTCTTACTTATTGGAACAGAAACTCTTGAGACACTGTATCTGTATAAGAAATTAGGAGATTTCCTCTGCCATGTTGCTGAACTTAGTGAAGAGAAACCCTAGACAAATATGCTATAATAAAACCTTCAGGAATTGTTTAACACATCACAATGAAACCTCTTGAATGTTGAGAGAAGGGACCAAGAGGGTTTGTTTATTCAAAAACTTATTTTAACAAAACCAACACCTATGAATAGAATGAATGTGGAAAGCATTTAAACTGGGACTCTTCCCCTTTTTTGCATCAGAAAATTCAGTTAATGTAATAACTTTTAGATTTCAGTAAGAAGTAACAAGTCTTGTCAAAACTCTTATATAAAAGTGCTAATACAGAAAACCCCTTAAGACAATGTTCACCCTAGTGTGATAAGCCAGTGCTTACTAGAGACAGACAACAAACATACACTCTATGTGGGAAAGCATCCACTCAGAGACCTTATATTCCAGAGTAGTGCTGTCTGACAGAATTATAATGTGAAGGCTGGGCATGGTGACTCATGCTTGCAATCTCAGCACATTCAGAGGCAGAGGTGGGAGCATGGCTTGAGGTCAGGAGTTTGAGACCAACTGAGGCAACATAGCAAGACTCTAACTCTACAAAAAATTTTAGATATTAGGCCAGGCACAGTTGCTCATGCCTGTAATGCTAGCACTTTGGAAGGCCAAGGTTGGAGGATTGTTTGAGCCCAGGAATTTGAGACCAACCTGAGCATGAGGGAGACCTACAAAAAAACAGAATAATTAGCCAGGTGTTGTGGCATGCACCTGTAGTCCCAGCTACTCAGGAGACTGAAGCAGGAGGTTCACTTGAGCCCAAGAGATTGAAGTTGCAGTGAGCTGTGATGATGTCACTGCATTCTTACTGTGGGCAGCAGAGCAAAACCCTGTCTCAAAAAAAAAAAAAAATTAGCCAGGTGTGGTGGCATGTGCCAGTAGTCCTAGCTACTTGGGAGGCTGAGGTGGGATGATCACTTGATGCCAGTAGTTTGAGACCAGCTCAGGCAACACAGAGAACCCCATTTGTACAAAAATATCTGTAAACTTAGCCAGGTATGGTGGCGTATGCCTGTAGTCCTAGCCACTTGGGAAGCTAAAGTGGGAGGATCATTTGAACCCAGGAGTTTGAAGCTGCAGTGAGCTGTGATCACACCACTGCACTCCATCCTGGGCAACAGAGTGAGACCCTGTCAAAAAAAAAAAAAAAAATTAAAAAAGAAAGACAGAAATATAATTTGAGCCACATATGTAATTTCAAATTTTCCGATGACCATGTTAAAAAAACAGGTGAAATTAACATCAGGGACATTTTATTTTATCCCTTATATCCTAAATATTATCACTTAAATGTATGATGCTACATTTCAGATTCTCTGTAGCTATACTTGTCTGGTGGCCACTGCATTGGACAACACAACTCTAGTGAATCAGAAAAATGAGTTCTGGAGAGAACCTCTTCATAAGATAGTTGTCCCATTTCAGATCAACAACTAAGTTTTTAAAATATTTCTAGAAAATATGCGTGCAGACATACCTTAGAAATATTGTGAGTTCAGTTTCAGACCACTGCAATAAAATGAATATCACAGTAAACCAAGTCAAAATTTTTTGGTTTCCCAGAAATTGTAAAAATTATGTTTACACTGTAGTCTATTATGTGTGTAATAGCATGTCTAAAAAAGCAATGTACCTACCTTTATTAAAAATACTTTATTGCTAAAAATGCTAACAATCATGTGAGCCTTCAGTGAATTGTAATCTTTCTGCTGGTGGAGGGGTCTTGCCTTGATGTTGAATGTTGCTAACTGATCAGAGTGGTGGTTGCTGGAGATTGGAACTGACCCTTTCAGGAAAGATTTTTCTGTAGCATGCAATGCTGTTTCATAGCATTTTACACACAGAACTTTCAAAATTGGAGTCAATCCTCTCAAACTGTGCTGCTGCTTTATCAGCTAAATTTATGTGATATTCTAAATCCTTTATTGTCATTTCAACAATGTTCACAACATCTTCAGCTGTAGTACATTCTATGTCAAGAAACCATTTCCTTTATTCATCCATAAGAAGTAACTCCTTATCCGTTCAGTTTTTATCATGAGATTGTAGCAATTCAATCCCGTCTTCAGGGTCCACTTGTAATTCCAGTTCTCTTGCTTTTTCCACCACATCTGCGGTGACTTCCTCCACTGAAGTCTTGAACCCCTCAAAATCAGCCATGAGGGTTGGAATCAACTTCCTCCAAATTCCTGTTAATATGTTTTGACCTCCTTCCATGAATCACAGATGTTCTTAATGGCATCTAGAATGGTGAATCCTTTCCATAAGGTTATCAGTTTACTTTGCCCAGACCCATCAGAGGAATCTTATCATAGCCTTACAAAATGTATTTCTTAAATAATAAAACTTAAAAATCAAAGTGACTCCTTATCCAAGGGTGCAGGTTGGACATTGCGTTAGCAGGCATGCAAACATTCACCTCCTGTACATCTCCGTCATTACTGCGCTTGTCAATGAGCAGTAATTGTTTTGAAAGGACTTTTTGTTTGAGCAGCGTGTCTCAATAGTGAGCTTAAAACATTTAGTAAATCATGCTTTAAACAGGTGTGATATCATCCCGGCTTTGTCTTTCTAATCATGCTAAATCTACAGAGTAGATTTACCATCATTCTTAAGGATTCTTAAGGGCCCTGGGATTTTCAGAATGGTAGGTAAGCATTGGTTTCAGCTTAAAGTCACCAGCTGCATTAACCCCTGACGAGAGAGTCGGCCCATCCTTTGAGGCTTTGAAGCCAGGCCTTGACTTTTCCTCTCTAGCTATGCAATTCCTAGATGGCATCTTCTTCTAATAGAAGGCCACTTCATCTACACTAAAAATATGTTGTTTAGCGTAGCCACCTTCATCAGTGATCTTAGCTAGATCTTCTGGATAACTTGTAGCTTTTCTATCAGCACTTGCTGCTTCACCTTGCGCTTTTATGTTACGGAGATGGCTTCTTTCCTTAAATCTCACGAACCAACCTCTGCTAGGTTTAAACTTTTCTTCTGCAGCTTCCTCACCTCCAAATTGGAGAGAGTTGGGGCCTTGCTTTGGATTAGGCTTTGGCTTAAGGGAATGTTGTGGCTGCTCTGATCTTCTCTTCCCAAATGGACTAATCTCATCAGTCATTCAATTCCTCCTTCTGTTATTACTGTTATCTCATCAAATCCAAGACGACAGATGGTGAGATGCATGTTTTATGTGCTACGAAGAAAAGAAAAGTCTGCCAGTGAAACCATAACGTGCCATTGATTATCATGACATGCATTCTTCTCACATTTTAACATTCATGAAATTGGCTTCGTCAAATGGCGAATCTGTGCCACTTTTTGACACAGTCCCTGCGGTGCTGCTGGGTAATCAGCATTATCGGAATTCTTTCTTATAGCCCATGTCAGCTATAATTGTTATTTTATTGCAAGATTTAAAAAGCTCCTAATGTGGAGGGAAGTAAAACGTCACAGAAGTGTACATAGGGTACTTTAACGAGCAGCTTAAACTAGGAAAAATCCCTCTTCTCATGGAGTTTCTATCCTAGCTTATATATTGAAATATCTTTATGATCAGTGTTTGTGCATGTGTATATAGGTATGTGTGTGCATTTTGGGCCTCTTATTGAAAAAAAATGTGCCTGGCAGCTAGTAGGTGCTTATTTAAGTGGTAAAACCCTGGTAGCTCTGAAGGCCTATGCAGGAAATTCAATCCCAGTTAAAGAAAAAAACGTGAAATTGCATGAAAACCTTGGATTGGGACCACTCAAGTAATTAGTGTCACGGTTTGGAGTACATCTTTTGACTCCAGTCAGACTTGGGTGTTAGTCCTGTGTCTACCTCTTAGTAGCTGTGATCTTAGGCAAATTACTTACCTTCTCTGTGATTTGCTTATAAAATGTGGAAAGTCAAGGTGAGGTATGTAGGGTTCCTCTGCTCAGACTCCCACACCTGCTGCTGCTCTTGTCAGTGGTGGTGGTGATGTTTTTGCTGTTAAGGATGACGATGTTGATATTACTCTCCTCTGACTCGGGGTGCTGAAAGAGAAGCAAGCAGCCTTCCCAAGCGTCTGTTGGGTCTCAGAACCTATTGCTAGTAGTTCATAGAAGAGACCAGTGGACTGGAGGCCTCCTGAGGTGGACAGAGTTGGAGGACTGGCAGTCAAGAGAGCTAGAAGCTCCAGGGGGTGCTGTAGGAGGTGGATGCTGGTGCCTGGGATGTGTGTGGGTGCCTGAACTGAGTGGAGGTGGAGCTCGGCATGGAGAAGATGAGGGCTTGGTGGGTTGACTCTTGGGCATATGTGCCTCCAAGTAACAACCTGTCTTAGGGTGGGAAGGAAGATGGTGCCCCGTGCCCATTCTTCCGCGGTGGCACGTGTTCGTCCCACAGCAGTTGGAAAGGGGCTGGTAATGCTTGGGATCGAAGCTCCTGGACCAGGCCCAGAGGACTTCTGCCCGTACCACAGCTCCTCTTACTCCCCAAGGGACCCTTGAAGGCCCTGCCCCAGCAAGTGGTCTTGTCCAGCCGAGCCAGGCTGCCCATGAGATGTTGCTTTCGTGGGGTCCACCGAACGAGGCTGGCCTTTGTGCCCCTTGGCCAGGAATCAGTTCTACAGTGCTCCACAGACAGCCCAGGCTCTGGGAGCCATGCGGGCTCTTCTGCTCCCATAGCTTGTCTCAATCGCACCACATCCCGAGGGTGACTGCCAATGGCTTTGTCTGCCCAGCCCACTGGTCTGTGGCACATTTCTCTCTTCCACCTGCCAGGTACCCGTGGGGGCCGCCATGTTCATCTGATGGTAGGAGAGTCACCACCAGGGCCTCAGCTGGATACTTCTACCAAGGGAACAGCAAGTTCTGTTTTTACTTCCTTGGCTCTGACTGGTGGGGTAAGGTCCTCCCCTGGGGTGTGTAATTGGATTCAAGGACGCTGGGCAGTGAGCCCCATCTGCTGGACTCTGAGAACAGGTTGTCTTTGAACTGAAGCTGCCACTCTTTGGTGCCGTTTTCCATCATGGGCAAGGAGAGGAGGAAGCAGAGAGAAGGGCAGAGACAGGGTCAAGCGTCCTTGTAGAGGGCAGTGGCTGAGACAGAAGCCAGGTGGAGAGCGGCATTTCCCAGCCCCCAGAGGCCAGGTTCCACTTGGGCCGTGAGACACCATGACAGGCAGCCAGTGGATCCTCCTGTATCACTACAGCTTGTTCAGAACATTGAGTGTTCTTGTCACTTGACAACTGAGAGAGCCTTAAGTCTGTCCTTGTGTCTGGGTTTTGTAGTTCTTTTTTTGAACCTAATATTTTTACTTTATTTGAAAAAATAACCCACTTTTTCAAATAAAGTGAAGAATTAAAAAGGAGGAAAGGAAATGAATGCAAAATGAGCCTCTTTCTTATCTGAGGCACCCTCCTCAAAGGCCACAGTTGTTGATGCTTTCTTGTGTAACCTTCCATAGACTTTTTTTTTGTTTTAGGGGTAGAGGAAGACAGGGTCTCACTGTGTTGCCCAGGCTGGAGTGCAGTGGCGTCATCACAGCTCACTGCAACCTCAAGCTTCTTGCCTCAGGTGATCCTCCTGCCTCAGCTTCCTGGGTAACTGGGACTACAAGCGTGCACCACCACACCTGGCTAATTTTTCTATTTTTTGTAGAGATGGGGTCTCACTGTGTTGCTCAGGCTGGTCTTGAACTCCTGATCTCAAGCAGTCCTCCCACCTCAGCTTCCCACAAAGGATTACAAATGTGAGCCACTGTGCCTGGCACCTTCCATAAATATTTAATCGGGGGAGGAGGGCAGTACTGGTTTTGGACACGCAGGGTATGAAGTTTTGTGTTCTGCCTTGATCTCTTTGTCCTGTGTCTTGGAGTCCATTCCATGCGTGCACATGTGTATCTTGCTCACCTTTTTAATAGATTCATAATATTCAGTTATATGGACCTGTCAGCAGACGTGTAGATCCATATTATAAACAAGTATTCAATACTGTAAATGCTGCAGTATAACATCCTTGTGACATTTTGCACACATGCCAGCATGTATGGATATACTGGTGCGTTTGCTGGGTAAAAGAGTATCTGTATTGAAACTTTTGAGACAAATTGCCAAATTGTCATCCAAAAAAGTTAAACGGGTATATTCTAAGCACCAGTGTTTTCCCACACTCTTACTAATGTTCATAACTATTAAACTTCCCTAATCTAACATACGGAATGTGGCATCTTGCCTTAATTTTTTTCCATTTATTATGAATGAAGTTAAGAATCTATTCATAGCATAAGCCATTCGTACTGCTTTTTCTGGATCTTTTCTGTTAATTTAGCCCATTATTCTCTCTTGGATGGCTAGTTTTTTCCTTGTTGATTCATAAGAGCTCTTTGTGTATTAAGAACACTCAGTCATTGCTAGTCATATGTCTACAGATGTGTTACCAACAATTTGTTTTTTTATTTTGGTTACTTTTTTGGAAGGGGACATTAAAAGGCTTATTTTTTTTTTTTTTTTGAGACAGAGTCTCGCTTTGTTGCCCTGGCTAGAGTGAGTGCCGTGGCGTCAGCCTAGCTCACAGCAACCTCAGACTCCTGGGCTCAAGCGATCCGTCTGCCTCAGCCTCTCGAGTAGCTGGGACTACAGGCATGTGCCACCATGCCCAGTTAATTTTTTCTATATATATATATTTTTAGTTGTCCAGATCATTTCTTTCTATTTTTTGGTAGAGACGAGGTCTCACTCTTGCTCAGGCTGGTCTAGAACTCGTGACTTTGAGTGATCCACCCGCTTCGGCCTCCCAGAGTGCTAGGATTACAGGCGTGAGCCACTGCGCCCGGCCAAAAGGCTTATTTTTAATGTAGCCAAATTTACCACTTTTTTCCATTGTGGTTTCTCGATTTTATCTCTACAAGATTTATACAAGACCACAGCCACTATTATGGCAGGAAATTGTCATTTATAGTGCTCTGACAGGTTCTGCCAACATAGAAATATGGATTAATTTAATCACTCAGACTGGAGCTGGAAACCTCAGAACTTCCTCCTTCCTTTGCCTCTATACCTTCACTTTGCTTACTTAATACAGTTAGAGACCTGAAGACCAGATTCTAACCAACTAGGCTTAGCCAACTCTTTGGTTCTTTCATCTGAAGGGATCCCTCAAAAATGGCATATGGCAATATTTAGATTAAAATATCTCCCGGAAGAAAACAAAAACCAAAACCCATATAAATACTTTTCAAGGTGCCTTGGTTTTCTTTTTGTTTTTGTTTTTTGAGGCAGAATCTCACTCTGTTGCCTGGGCTTGAGTGCAGTGGCATCATCATAGCTCACTGGAACCTTGAACTCCTGGGCGTCCTGAGCAGCTGGGACTGTAGGCGCATTCCACCATGCTAGACTAATTTTTTTTATTTTTTGTAGAGACAGGGTCACACTATGATGCTCAGGCTGGTCTCAAACTCCTAAGCTTGAGCAATCCTCCCACCTCAACCTGCTAAAGTACTAGGATTATAGGTGTGAGCCACTGCACCTGGCCTCTCCCTGTTTTCTTTAAGTCTTTATTATGGTTTCATTTTGTACATTTATACTTAGGTCCATCTGGAGTTTTCTTTGTTATAATCAGAATCCACATTCCAGTGTGTATTTGAATCTATTTCTGGACTCAGTCCCACTGATATGTTTCTCTGTGTCAGATATACTGTACTTACAACAGTGGCTTTATGGTATGCACAAGGTTTCCTGTAACACAAGTGACATAAAATATATTTATAACTATACAGAAGTATTTAGAATAAAAAAATTATATTCTGCCTTTACGCTGATCCCTTTGCCAAAGCAAAACTATGCTGACAGGTTCCTGTGGACTTCTCATAATTTTTTCTATGCAGTTACATACTTACATACCTTCATACAGACCGTCACACAGAGGCAGTGCAACCTGGACGTTAGGAACAGGACTCTGGGGCCAGATCACCTGGGCTCATATCTCCTCTCTGCCATTTTGTAGTTGTAGCCTCTTGGTCACGTTACTGGACCTCACTGTACTCAGTTTTCTCATATAAATAGGGATGATACTACTCACCTCTTAAGGCTACTGTGAGGATTAAATATTGTATATGTAAAGTTCTTAAAACAGTGCCTGGCACTGCTATAAAAGTGCTGTATAAACATTACAGAATTGCTGCTATTAATATTTCTCTACAGAAATATGTATGTATATGGGTTTGGGGGTTTGCATTTATTTTTAAATAAAATAATTTTGCATACAATATAATGCTTTTATTTATAATTTTAATTTTTGCTTGTAATATAATGTTTTTAATTTTCATGCAAATGTAACTAACATCTATCTCATAAAAAGTCAAATGATGACAAAAATTTGTAAGGAAAAATGGCAGGTCTCCTTTTCCCTCCTCCCCACTCCCTGCCACTGCTTCTCACCAGAGGCATCCACTTTCTAGTCTCTTCCTATTGATTTTCCTGCCATTCACTTCCATATTTCTAAATACTTGTACATACTTACAGTTTCATACAATGAACACAAAAACAACATAAGAAGAAAATAGTGAAACCTAAGGCTGTTTCTTTGAAAAGATCAATAAAATCGATAAACTTCTCATTAGTGGGACCAAGAAAAAAGAGAAAAGACACAAATTGCCAACATCAGCAATGAAAAAGGAGATATCACTACAGATCCCATAGACATTAAAAGTATAAGGTATAGTCTTAGTCTGTTCAGGCTGCTATAAGTAAAATACCACAGACTGAGTAATTTATAAACAGTAGGAATTTATTGCTCACAGTTCTGGAGGCTGGGAAATCTAAGGTCAAGGCACTGGCAGATTCAGTGTCTGGTGAGGGCCCTCATGACCTAGTTAAGGTCCCACCTCTTAATACTATAGCACTGGGGATTAAGTTTCTAACATAAGAATTGTGGGGGTGTCATTAACATTCAGACCTTAACAGGTATACTTTAAATAACTCTATGCACATTAATGCAATACCTTAGATTGAGTGGCACAATTCCTTGAAAGATATAAACTGTCACAACTCTTCAAGAAGTAGGTAAACTGAATAGATTTATATCTATTGAAGAAATTGATTTTTTTTTTCCGAAACAAAGTCCAGGCCCAGATAATTTCATTGGCAAATTCTGCCCAACACTTGAGAAATGATGCTCATTGCACACTTCCAGAAAATAACGGAGGAAACACCTCCCAACTCTTCTCATGGAGTCATTACCTGCATACTAAAACCAGACAAAGATAGTACTGGAAAACTACAAACTGATATCCCTCATGAGTGTAGACACAAAAATTCTCAATAAAATATCACCAAATCAAATCTTGCAATACATAAAAACAATAATGCAGCATGATGAAGGGGTTTATTCTAGGAGTGTAAGACTGGTTCAAAGTTTGAAAACCAATGTAATCCATCATATTAACAGACTAATGAGCAAAAACTACATGATCTTGTTAATAGATGCAGATAGAGCATTTGGCAAAATTCAATATCAAAACTAGGAATAAAAAGGGGCTGATCACAGTGGCTCACGCCTGTAATCCCTGGGAGGCCAAGACAGGAAGATCACTTGAGGCCAGCATTTCAAGCCCAGCTTGAGCAACATAACAAGACTCCGTTTCTACAAAAAAAATTGAAAATTAGCTGGGTGTGGTGGCACACACCTGTAGTCCCAGCTACTCGAGAGGCTGAGGCAGGAGAATCACCTGAACCTGGGAGTTAGAGGTTATAGTGAGCTATGATCGTGCACTGCACTCTAGCCTAAGCGACTGAGTAAGACCCTCTTTCTGAAAAAAAAAAAAATTAATTTAAGAAAGGGGAACTTCCAGGCTGAGTGCGGTGGCTCACACCTGTAATCCTAGCACTCTGGGAGGCCCAGGCGGGCGGATTGTTTGAGCTCAGGAGTTCGAACTAGCCTGAGCAAGAGCGAGACCCCGTCTCTACCAAAAATAGAAAGAAATTAATTGGACAGCTAAAAATATATAGAAAAAAATTAGCCGGGCATGGTGGTGCATGTCTGTAGTCCCAGCTACTTGGGAGGCTGAGGCAGAAGGATCACTTGAGCCCAGGAGTTTGAGGTTGCTGTGAGCTAGGCTGACGCCACGGCACCCACTCTAGCCTGGGCAAAAGAGTGAGACTCTGTCTCAAAAAAAAAAAAAAAAAAGAAGGGAACTTCCGTAATCTGAAAAGGGCATATGGAAATAACTGATGGCTAACATCATAGTGGTGAAAACCTGATTTTCCACTGTGAGTAGAAAAAGGCATGATTGCCTGCTCTCCCCAGTGCTGTTGAAAATCATACTGGAAGTCCCAGCCAGTGCAGTTAGACATGAAAGAGATACAAAAAATGTGCACAATGCAGTTCTCATCAAATTGCCTGCAAAGTTTTTTGTAGATGTGGACAAACCTATTTTAAAGTCTATATGGGAAAGCACAAGACTAAGAATAGCTAACACAATTTTTTTAAAAGAGTGGGAGAAATAACTACCCAATGTTAAAAGTTACTGTATAGCTGCAGTAATCAAGAGAGTGACCAAGAGAGTGTGGTACTGGTAGACACATAGATTAATGGAACAGAATAGAGAACCTAGAAATAAACCCACAAAGACATCCCCAGTGGAATTTTGATGAAGGAGCAAAAGCTATTTGATGGAGTAAAGATAGCCTTTTCAACAGTTGGTTCAAGAGCAGTTGGACATCTGTGGTGTAATAAAACATACATTCAATCTTTGTCTCTGGATCCTGGCACAAAGCTAAAAGCTTCGGAATTTCTTGCTTGATAGGAGTGCCTTTTGCTATTCATAAGGAGCCCCTTTCAACCACACCTGAGTTTATGCTAATGAGGTGACTCAAGGTGGGGCCCCTAAATGACTAGATAGGGAGTAGTCACCATAAAGAAGGTGAGAATTCCCATCCATACAAGATTCAGAGAGCATCTAGGTTGGTGAACACCTCTGTGTGCTGGGAGGGTGGCATGCCCAAACCTTACCCTATATATCTCTTCCATTTGGCTGTTCCTGAGTTTTATCCTTTGTAATAAACCAGTAAACATAAATATAATGTTTTCCTGAGTTTGGTGAGTCACTCTAGCAAATTGTCAAACCTGAGATGGGGAGAAATGGAAGCCCTTGAATTTGTAGTTGGCCTAGCAGAAGTGTGGGTAGCCTGTGGCTGGTGTCTGAAGCAGGGGCAGTCTTGTGGGACTGAGCCTTTGACCTGGTGGGTCTGTGCTAATTCTGAGTAGTGTCCAAACTGAATTGTTGGACACTCAGTTTTGGAAGAAACCATACATTTGGTGTCAGAAAAAAAGACTTCAATATCCATAAGGGAAAAAAAATAAAACTATAAATATTTTAGAAAAAATAAAGGAGGAAACCCTCAGGACTCAGGGCTAAGTATAGAGTTGTTAAACTTGACACCAAAAGCTTGCTCCATAAAAGGAAAATTGATAAATTGAACATCATCTAAATTAAAATCCTTTACTCTGCTAAAGACACTGTCAAGGAAATAAAAAGATGAGTTACAGACTGGGAGAAAATATTTGCAAACTATATATTGGACAAAGAACTTATATCTAGCATATATAAAGATCTCTCAAAATGGAATCTTTTTTTTTTTAATTAGAAAATGGGCAAAAAACACGAACAGACCTTTCACTGAAGAGGATATACAGATAGCAAATAAATATGAAAGTAACATGATTAGCCACTAGGGAAATGCAGATTAAAACCACAGTGAGCTATTACAGCATACGTATCAGAATGGCTAAAATGACAAATAGTGTTAACAAAAATGCTGATAAGAATATGGAAAAACTGATTCACACATACATTGGTGGGAATGTATTAATAAAATGGTACAGTTAATTCTGGAAAAGTTTGGCAGTGTCTTACAACACTAAGCATGTGCTTACTGTATGACCCAGTAGTTGCACTCTTGGTCATTTACCCCGGAAAAGTGAAACTTACGTTCACGCACAAGTCTGTACACAAGTGTTCATAGCCGCTTTATTTGTAATAGCAAGATACTCAAAACAACCGTAATGTCGGTCAAGGAGTGAATGTTTAAAGTGCTGTATACCATTGAATACTACTTAGCAATAAAATGGAACGAACTATGGATACATACTACTTCAGTGGATCCCAAGGGAATTATGTTCAGTGAAAAAAGCCAACCTCAAAAGGCCACATGCTGTATGATTCCATTTATAGGACATTCTGTAAAGGCAGCACTGTAGCCAGGACTGCACAGGTCAGTGGTTGCTGGAGTTATGGGTGGGGGAGGGTGAGACCACAAAGGGGCAGAGGGAAGGATTGTTTTGTGCGGTGGAACAGTTCTTTGTCCTGTGTTGGGTCTGTGAGTTAACATTCACAGAGCTGAATACCAAAAAGTGTGTGTGGCTGTACGTGAATTAAAAATAAAATATATAAAATAAACTGCTCAGATACACATTCTAAAACATCAGTCCACACACGACGACCAAAATGACAGCCTCACAAGCTCTGCTCTCCGGGAAACTGAGGTGGGAAGCGGCTTCCTCGCCCTTGTCCCGTCTTCTGTAGTGGCCGCATCTGTCGGGCCGCTCCTGCTGTGGCTTCCGCGCCACCCTCGCCCCAGCCGCCTCCCGGCTGCCTCCGCTCCGGCAGGGGCAGTGTCCGAGCCGTGTTCAGCCCTCGGCACTGCGGGGCGCCTTTCCTGGGCCTCCCCGTTTCGGGGCGTCTCTCCACTTGTGTTCTCCCTCCTCGTCTCCGGATCTTCCCTGCTCCAGGCCTTTCTCCTTTTCTCCTGTCTCTGCTGGTGTGTCTCTTCCTTTCCTCCTCTGACTGTCTTTCCTCTTTGTCTCGGCTGTCAGATCTCCGGTTAGCAGGGGCGGGTCTTTTTACCCGCTCGTTGTCCGTGTTGCTATGGCATCGGTGGTGACGCAGGCCATGGAGTGGGTGGGACCCGCGAGGCCGAGCCTACCTGTGATTGGCTGTGCGCTCTGTCATAGCGGCCTCGCCCCGCCCTCCCATGTGTGGCATCTTGGGAGTCGTAGTCCGCGGCGGGGCACAGTGCGCACGCGCAGTTTGGCTAGCCGCCATCACGCCGCCGGGGCTCGGGGCTGCTGGGACCCGCCAGGGTACTGCGCAGCAGGTGGGTCAGGCTGTGCGCCCAATTCGGGGGGCGGGGAGGACGGGCGGGGAGCGACCTCGGCCTGGAGAGGTGATGAGGGCGCTCCGGGTGGGAGAGAGGGCCGGGGCGTCCCCGGAGATGGGGGTGCGACCCCCCGGCGGGCCTCGGGCGAGAGAGGGCCTGGGAGTCGGTGGGAGTGCGGTTGGGGAGGAGCGGGCCCCCGGAGTGCGCTCTCCTCGGGGTGGCCTGGAGGGGGTGGGGCTGAGAGATCGGCGGCGGAGGGGCCCGGGCCCGGATGTTGGGGACCAGGAGGGTCGAGGGGCCCCTACTGTGGCCGGGAGGGGTATGGGAGAGGGCGTGTGGGCGCCCGGGTCTAGGCCGGGGGAGGCGAGGGGCTTAAGGCCTGAGTGTGGGGGTAGGGGTGTCCAGGGCGGGGAGGGGCCGAGATGCTCCTGAGGGGGACAGCGGGGCGGGGAAGGGGGCGCTTTTCCGGGTGTCCGCGAGAGGGAGGGCTGAGAGTGCCCCCAGTAGGGAAGGGGTTGGCTATGGCATCCCGGGCCAGGGCCAGGGCCAGGACGGGGCGCGGGGGGCGCGTCCGGGGGCACTGGACCCGGCCTGCTGTTCAGGGTGGGGCCGAGGCATTGTCTCTGCTCCCCCACCAGCACCCTTGGGACGCCTGGGGGTGGGTTCGGTTTGAGTTAGGTTTCTGCCCCCATCCTGGAACCCGTCCTGGAGAGGGACACGGTAGGGGGTCCTGGCCTCTGGGGGGCGGGGTCAGATGGAAAGGATCCTGGGGTGCTGCTGTGGCAAGGGCAAGGGGGGGGAGTGGGGACCACGGAGGATTGTGTTGTTTTAAAAACTGAAATTTATAGGAGAATTTTAAGGAAAGGTCATAGAATCTCTCCATACCCTTTGCCACCCAGATTCACCTGTTAGTATTTTGCCCTGTGTCACCTCTTAACTCCTTTCTCCTCTCTCTCTGCCCCCGTCTCCTCTCTCTCTCCCCTCTTCTCCCCTATCCTCTCCCCCTTCCCTCTCCTCTCCCCCCATCTTCCCTATCTCATTCTTCCTTCTCTCTCCTCTCCTTCCTCCTCCCTCCCCCTCTCTGCCCTTCTCTCCTCTCCTCTGCCTCCCTCCCTCCTCCCTTTCTCATACACATCCCTGTATCATACACATCCCTGTATCATACACATCCCTGTCTCATACACATCCCTGTCTCATACACAGCCCTGTCTCATACACATCCCTATCTCATACACAGCCCTGTATCATACACATCCCTGTATCATACACATCCCTGTATCATACACATCCCTTTTTCATACACATCCCTGTATCATACACAGCCCTGTCTCATACACATCCCTGTATCATACACAGTCCTGTATCATACACATCCCTTTCTCATACACATCCCTGTATCATACACATCCCTGTCTCATACACAGCCCTGTCTCATACACATCCCTGTATCATACACAGTCCTGTATCATACACAGCCCTGTCTCATACACATCCCTGTATCATACACAGTCCTGTATCATACACAGCCCTGTCTCATACACAGTCCTGTCTCATACACAGTCCTGTATCATACACAGCCCTGTCTCATATACATCCCTGACTTTGGGAAGGCTAAGTCAACAGTCACGTCATCCTCAACTCCACACTGTGGTCTAGCCCTCATCATCTTCACCTCCCCAATCCCAACAGTG
>CAUYSK010001709.1:0-29918 GCA_963575035.1 Avahi laniger | reverse complement strand
TGTGAGTTTGCAGCAGGAGAGGGGGCAGGGAGGCTGGGGTGGGCAATATGGCGGCTTTGAAAGGGACCATGTCCTTGCACAGGTGCCCGCCCACATCCATGCGCCAGGCCCGCTGCTGCCTCCCCACTGCGGTCGGTAATTGCAGCCGCCACCCAGCGCAGTCACCTGCCGCCTGGCAGACGGGAGACAAGAGCATCACGTTATATGTCATCACGTCTAGACGGTGCCGGTGCAAGGGAACTGATCTCACACCCTCGTGTGTGAGACCCTATCGTCACATAAAAACAAATCCACGCATGGGTAAGAAGGAACCAACCAAAAAGACCATTGCAATAGGGAGAATGCTCTGGTCTCATTCATCTGCAGGCATCCAATATCACAGAAAAGGCTATTGTATAATTGGGACAGGTGAGCAGGTCTGGGAGGAACTTTATTGGAGAGGAAACAGGTGGGGGTAGGCAGGTAGAAATATCGGGGCACTTCAACAGGAAACATTTTTATCTATAATGAGCAGATTGTGAGACTAAGCTGTTAAGGGGGATGGTGTGCGTGAGTGCCGGGGGGCAAGCCAAAATTAGTGGGCCTCACCTATGTTTGGTGAAACCAATTTAGGGGGTTAGAAATCAGCAACTGTGAGTACACGCTCATTCCTCTGTTTCAGGCAGACAGAATCTGTCATTCAGTGCTTTTAGAGATGGAGTAACCATTATGGGCTCAGGTTGGTTCCATTAGGTGTCGGGCCGGGCTGGCCTTCGTGTCCTCGTCGGCCCTGACGAGATAGCTGTGCAACAGAAGTAAGGGCCCGAAAAAGGACAAACTGTAATACAAGTTGTCTCTTTAAACCCACCCCACACTCTTTTTGGGAATTAAAACCTGCATTCCTGCCCCCGGCCAGTGAACAGAGGGGTAAGGGAGTGTTCTTTGTAGCACAAGAGATGGCTCAGCAGAATTGTTCAGGCAGAGGTCATGAGATTGTCTTCACTGGAGATGCTATAGTTAAACAGCAATAGCCAAAATCTAAAAATTCCCTTTAAAAGGTCTGTATTTCTGCGTAGAGACAGGCCAACGGTACCTTCCAAGACTCAAGTCTGCCATCCTCCTCATTTGCTGGCAAATTAACAGCGTTCTCTTTCCTTCTCAGACCACTTGTCCTCGTTCTTTGTTCAGCCACAGGGACAAGTACTGAACTTTCAGTAACAGAATTTGGCATCCTGGGTGGGCCCACGAGGGTCCTGGTGGAACAGCACCCCAGACTGCCGCTGTGGCTGGAAGAGGCGGGGAGGAGCCCGGGTCAAGCTTTGGCCTTCCCCAGTAGCAGCACCATCGTTTTGGGCTGGGAGAGTAGGGACCACCCCAGCAGCTGCTGGAGACTGTTTAGCTCTGGGGAACTCCCATCTCTTTCTCCCCAGATTAGACACAGCTTTGACCAACCTGAACTTTTTTGAGGAAAAGGAAATGGATTTGGGAAGTGTTGCAACACCTCAGCCATCTTTGGTGAGTTCCCTGGTGTGCACACCGAGACCCTTGATTCCACCCATTTAGGGGAGATTTCCAGACCTTCCAGCCCTGTGGCAGGGCATTTGTTTGTAGGGGCTTGTTCGTGGGTGGAAGTCACGGTTGGGCAGAACTAGGAAACCTGGGGAATTCATTCCCTTTTGGATTAGGAAATGTTGGTTCTTATTTGAGAACTTGATTTTTCTGTGCAGTTCTCATTTGTTTTGTAAGGCCTTGGCATTTGAGATTGTTTTTGTTGGGAATTCCCGGTATTGTCTACTTGCCGTGTTGTGTTCATTAACGTTGTTTATCAACATGGGAGGCCCCATTTCTATTCCATCCGAAAGCTCCTTGGGGAAAATTTTGGCTGAATGGCCAACTTACTGCTATAAGTCTATGTCGAAAACAGAATGGTGTGATTGTATTCCAGTGTACATGCTGGAGTGTACCAAGTAGCCACTGAACGGAACCTCAAATTATTATGCTGTCTTACAAATGTAATTATTTTGTCAAAGTTCAGGTAAATGGGATAAGAAAGATCCTATATGTACAATCTTTCATACAATTGCATAATAATGAAGCTAAAAGGCCATGTGATAAAATTGGAGGGATTAACCAGGTTGGATCTCATGAACTCACTGCCCACTGCCAGCTCCCCACTTGTCAGAGAAGACACTATGTCAGAGCATGGGCTCAGCCATGCTCAAGCTTGTGTTGCTGGGTCCCCTGAGGCCCCATGTGCTGTGGCCTCCTGCTATGGTGGTCATGGAGTGCATAATGGAAATGCCAGAGGGTGGCCTGTGTAGCGAATAATTAATCTTATCCAAAGAGAGACCTGGCCTGTGCCCTTGGCTCCTGGGAGGTGCTCTCTAGGCCTCCGGAATGTCCTGACTAATAGGAATGTCTTTGTTTGCCTGGGGACTGTGGCCATTGCACAGCCTAACAATGTGATTTATGATGGGGACTTTGGGCCACACCGTATCAGTTCCAGTCTCTCGGGAACTGGCAGATGTTAGCTCAGCCTCCAGGAGGGGTGGGCATAGAGGGCAGCCGTGTGGGCAGTATGTGGTCAGGCCCCAGAAAAAACTCTGGACGCCAAAGGCTCGGGTGAGCTGCCCTGGCTGGAAAGGCTCTGTGCACGTTGTCACAGACTGCCGCCGGTGGGAGCTCAGTTGACACTGCAGGACTCCTGCAGGGGAAACCTCTTGCTTGGGCTCCACCTCACGTGTCCTTTCCCTTGGCTGATATTAACCTGTGTACTTCCCTGTAATAAACCACAGCTGTGGGTATAACAGCTTTCAGTCCTTCTAGAAAATTACTGAGCCTGAGGGTGGTTTGGGGAACCTCCCCACTTTTCACTTAGTGTCCGAAGTGGGAGCAGAGAAGACTGTGGATGCTGGGTGCCCCGAAAACTTCACGGGTGGCCCTAGCTTGTTCAGGGGATGAAGTGAATGTTTACAGCCCAAATGCGGGAGCCCCAGCCCCAGCCCTCAGCGTGCTGGAAGCCAGACATAAGGAGCAGGACACTGGCATGTTTTCTCTGGGCATGTGGTCAGCTTACGAAGAAGGACTGAATGATAATGACTATATCAGCTTTTGCTGTGCGACAAACCACCCCGATATTTGGTGGATTAAGACAAAGCACTTATTAATCACAACTTTGCAGGTTGGCTGAGTGGCTTCTGTGTTCTGGGCCACTGCATTTGGGGCCTCTGTTCTAGGAGAGCCTTGCTGTCATCTCTGGTGGTTTGGCTTAATGTCAGCTGGAACAACAGCCACGTTGCTTTCATCATCCACCAGGTTACTCCAGGCTTTTGTGGTGGCACAAGGGTCTCAGCTGCAGGAGGGGCAGGCCCCAGGTCACATATGCTTTTCCTACCCTTGCTTACATCCCATCTGCTAAGATCCCATCTGCTAAAGCAAATCATGTGGCCAAACCTGGGTTCAAGAGAGAAACAGGCTCCAGCTCTTGATTGATAGCGTGGCAGAGTCACATTGCAAAGGAGTGTGTATCAGTGAGGGTTCTCCAGAGACAGAAGCCACAGAACTTGAAATCTGTAGGGCAGCCCAGCAGGCTGGAACCCCAGGCAACATTTCTATGTTATAGTCTTGAAGGAACTCTTCTCCGGGAAACTTCTCTTCAGCTGACTGGATGAGGTTCATCTGCCTTCTGGAGAGTAATCTGTTATATTTAAAGCAAACTGATCGTAAACGTCGATCGTCTATGAAATACCTTCACAGTAACACGTAGACTATTGTTCAACCTAACAGCTGGGTACCATAACCTCGCTGAATTGACACACAGAATGTCACCATGACAGAGTGGGTTCAGGGATGGCAGGAATTGGTGGCTATTGTTCCATCAGTACACCGGCACCGATGGCTCCCCAAGGAAACCACCAGCCAGATCACCCATCATTGATCAGTGAGCCTCGCAGTCGAACAGCCCTGTGGGCTCAGAGGTTCCGATTAGCCCCCTTCTTACAAATGAGCAGGCCGCCCAAGACCACCGACACCTGTAGAAAGCCTCTAGCATCAGAGACCCAAACACGCAAAGGGAAAAAGGAAACGTGGAAGAAATTATGTAGGGAGAAGAAAACATCTTTTAAAACCTCATGACTCTCCCCAGGTAAGAGGCAATAGTGAATCCACAAAATAAGAATGGGATGACAAAAAAAATAAAATTTGGAAAATGAAAAGTTCTTGGGAACTACAGAATATAAGAGCGCAGGTGAAAGCTTCATGGAGACCTTGGAAGATACCGCAAACAAATCTAGACGGTGTGGTAAGAAGAGAAGGGGATGGGAAATAGAGAAACGAGAAGACTAGCCCAGAAGGTCCAACATCGGATAGACAGGAACTTCACAGAGAAGAACTGGACAAGAAACTGGGGAGAGATGTGATCATATAAATATATCAAGAAAAACGACTGAAGAATATGAGTTTCCAGATGTAATTCCATAGGCTGGGGTCCATCACCTTCTTACGATCTGAATGCATGTTGCAGTTACTTTGAGATTAATCGTCTCAGGTCGGTTCCTCAGGAAACAGACTCAGAGAGATTTGTGCATGAAGGATAAAGGATGCGGGATCAGACGGAGATACCAGGAGTCAGACTGTGCGGTCCCAGGAGTGGTCTCAGTCAATCCCAAGGATGCTCTGGAGCTCAGACGACCCTTCAAAGGGTCCCAAATTGAGGCAGAGAGACTAAACCTGCACCCTCCCACCGAGCAGCCCTCGCAGGTGAGCTGTCCCGAGGAGGGGCCTGCAGCGCTGGGCGAGGATGTTCTCTCCGGCCGAGGCAGCTCTGGGGGCATCCTGGGGGCTGGCAGTGGCCCCCAACTCCCAGCAGCTGGGGAGATGAGCACTTCACAGCCCTGAAGGGGGAGTCTGGCAAGTCCACACAGCACCTGCTTTGTTAATTAAACTGGGAACTTCGAGCGTTAACTCCTTTGAAGTCTTTAATGCGCAGCTGGTCACAACCTCTATACTGCAGACTTTGACAGTGGTCTGCTTGCGGACAGGGTGCACAGGCTGGGCGGGGGACTCAGCCCTGATCGGGGTGCGGAAGCCGGGGTGGCGCAGGTGCCCAGGGGGGCTGTGCGCGGGGGAGTGTGAAGTCTCTAATTCTGAGGCGCGGCTTTGAAAGGCTTGTTGTTGCTGCACACGCTGGTACCGTGGATTTTCTCGGCAATAATGCTGCCATTTTGCTATTGCTGCCTGAGTCACTTCCATCTCTCGTTTGGTCCAAACCAGAGCAGTGAAGAAGAGAACGTTCTCTATGAGGTCCTGCAACCCCTACTATGTGGCTGCGCTTATTCAAAGAGCATCTAAAACATTACATTTTAACAATTTCAAATTTACAAAAGTGATGAATTAGAAATATTTGCACCTTAAATGGTTTTTCCATTTACAAAAGATCGATCATCTAACACCACTTAATGAACTTTCTTATTAAGTTTTAAACATCATTCCAGTTATGAAAATTGAGTTAACTTCTCATTCAGTGCCAGAGTTGTTTCTATCTCCTATCTATATCCTATTTATTTAGGGGCACCTGGTAAGTGCAGCAAGACTGTGAGGCGGGCGGGAGAGAAGGGAGGAAGTCCACGCCGAGCCCCTCCTGAGTTCCACAGCCAGCGGTAATCTACGCACATGCACACGCACACGCACACGCACACAGTAGATATTGTCTCCTCCTTACATGTGAGGAAGCCGGTTCCCAGGGGTTAATAAAATGGCCTGGCACCACACACTACCAGCCAAAAAATCAGCACTTGCATCCCTGCTGCCTGACAGCACATTTCCTGAAGTTTCACACGAGCTGTTTCCTAGGTAACCACCACGGGGCCCCAGGACCGTGTGCGTGAGCCGGGGCCAGCCAGCGCCTCCCAGTTCCTGCGCACGACTAGCAGCGCAGCCCTTTGTCAGGGTGTTAATGTGGCGAACACAGAGCCCAGAAGCTTGTCCATGGGATTCTATTTCAAATGAGATATTTCCACTCCCTGAAAAACCTAATTCATTGAGAATCTCGCCTGTCAGCACACTGAGCTGGTTTCTATTTTTTTTCACTCCCCTGCCTTTTCCTTTTCTCTCAGGCTTTTTGTTCTTGCAGCCAGTGGTGAGCACCCCTTATTCCAGGGAGCCTGTACCCTTTGAGAAACGACAGCGTCTCTGCAACTCCCCGCCCCCGCCGTGGGCAAAGGGCTCTGCAGAGTGGCCGGGACAGGACCAGGGCTGGCATCCTGGTGTGGCATCTTTGCTGGCCGTGTCCTGTCTTGTGGTGGCCCCTGGGACCTAAAGAATTTGCTCTCCCTGCCCTATTGTGAGAGACAGGCTTAGGCTGAGAGACTGAGCAGCAGTGCCCTCCCTCACTGTCTCTGACGACTGGATTTGCATCCGTCCAGAGCATGTCCTTTAGCCTTTACTGAGACGCTGAAATGCACTTTGCTTGTATGAGCAGCTCTCTTCTGAAATAAATATTAATGAAATGCAAGACCATGGGTGTTGCTGAAAACCACTTTTCTTGGTAACATTATGTGCAAAGTAACAAGTTGGAAATGACCATGCTGGCCCCATTACCTATTTAACACCATCACTTGCCATTTCAAATATCAGTGGCCAGCTGCAGGATGGCCGTAGGTCAAGGTGAGGAGGCACCAGCCCAGGTGTGACCCATGGGACGCGGAATGGCAGGCTCAGTTACAGGGGCGTGGGAGGCATTAGCATCCAGGGCTCTGAGCTGGTGGGCGAAGGTGCCTGGCACAGTCTTTGGACATGGCATGCACTGCCAAGTCAGACTTTCCATTCTGGACAGGGCAGGGCAGGGCAGGGACGGGGCTCAGTGCACGGGTGGTGGGGCGGGGGCTGGGCTGGCACAGTCCCAGGATACCACAGCGGGCTAGTAGGTGATTCTGCTGAATACCAATGATACATTTCTCGGACGTGGTGGTAACATTGTATTTACATAAGAGAACATCTTTGTCTTTAGGAGGTGTGTGCTGAAACATTTAGGGTGAAATGCCATGATGTCTGCAATCTACTTTCAAATAATTCAGAAAAAAAGTAAATATGCAAATGTCGTGAAATGGGCAAAATGTTAAAAACTATTGCAGTTAGAGGAAGGGCAGGCAAGGGCTGACTGTGCTATGCTTTCAACCTGTCGATTTTAAGGTTTCCTTTTAATTTTTTTGAAGTTTTGCAGAAAGGGTTAATGACTGGCTCTAGGCCTGAAACATGAAACAGTTTTTCTCATAGCTGGCCTAGAGTTCAAAAGCAGAACGCGTGGTACAGTCATTTCCTCATCACAAAGGTGGTACAGTTCAGACGGGATGGAATATGGTAAAAACGCTACCTTTAAATCCAACCAATTAAAAATGCACTTCATAAAGCAGATTGGCAAGTTCTATTTTTATCTCGTGTTTTCTTTGTCTCATGTTTTCAATGCTTAGTTGTTTTGCTCATTCAAAAGAACATTTTATCTGACAACCCGTCCCGTGGCTGGAAGGGAGGCGTGTGTGGTCTAGAGATTACGCCGAGTGGCGGCAAGTCTTCTAGCCTTGCATGGCTCTGTGTAGCCTTGAGGAAGTAAGTCAACCAAACACACATCTGGCCACCTGCACATAATTCACATGAAAATGTCGGTATTCTATGTTTTGATGCTCGTGTAAATAGATTATGAGTACGTGACTCCAATAAGTAAAGGCATAAAAACTACGTGATGTCAACTCCCCCATTAGGCTACAAGATCCCTAAGGGCAGAAGCAGTGTCTTATTTATATATAAGTGTCTAGTACCATAAATATTTGTTGAATAAATGAATAAATAAATGATAAAAGTAGAAAATAGAAATGTGATGATATTTGAATTCACAGCAGCCGAGGATTACGCAAATCCATAACAACATTGTTTTTATAACTTACGATGGTTGAGGACTAAATATAGCCGACTGATTTCCAATGCTCAGGGGGTAAATGCTTAGTTAATGATATAGCATTATTAGTATGTAAAATATCTATGTAGTTGAGCGAAGATTTGATGTTGATATACAAAAATAAAACTAATGGTTGTGTTGAGCTGTGGGATTTGGAGTGGCTTTTTAAATCCTATGTACCATTTTATTTTATTTGTTTTGTTTGTTGGTTTGTTTGTTTTTTTGAGACAAAGTCTGGCTCTCTTGCCTGGGCTAGAGTGCAGTGGCATCAGCCTAGCTCACAGCAACCTCAAACTCCTGGGCTCAAGCGATCCTCCTGCCTCAGCCTCCCGAGTAACTGGGACTACAGACATGTGCCACCATGCCTGGCTAATTTTTTCTATATATATTTTTTTAGTTATCCAGATAATTTCTTTCTATTTTTAGTAGAGACGGGGTCTCGCTCTTGCTCAGGCTGGTCTTGAACTCCTGACCTTGAGCAATCCACCCGCCTTGGCCTCCCAAGAGTGCTAGCATTACAGGCGTGAGCCACCACGCCTGGCCACCATTTTATTTTTTAATGAAAGTAATTTGTAAATGGGTATTACCTATGCAGGCAAGCAAACTGAGGCTGTTTTAATATATAAAAGAAATGGCACAACATGAAGAATTACTTGCTCCTTTCTCAGGTCTAGATTCAAAGAGTGTGCCTTGACTGTACCAGGCAGCTGGGAGGGAGAAGAGAGATGTTGGAAGCAACAAGACCCAGAATCTTGCTGCGTGTGATACCTTTGCCTTATTTTCAGCAACTGGTCAACAGTGTGACCAGGAGGCTTGGGAAGGCAGATCTGTGTCTGAAAATGGAGTGTAACTTCCATAATAAACAGCGTAAACATGCAGGAACGGTAGAAAGTCAACTTAAATTAGAGGAATATGTGTCTTAAGTGGTCTATGTAATGCTTGACAAACAGTAAATCTACAGCACCCTTTTCTGTGCAAATGGGTTCGTCTGCAGACTCTAGCGTACTGCATCCCGGACTGTAAATGTTATTAATAATTGCACTAGATTGAAAGCACTATAGTGGATTTAAAATTAATGCCACCCAATAACATTTGAATGATGTTCATCTTCACTGATAATTAAGAAATATAAATAAAATGATGAAATATCATTTTTCATCACATTGGCAAAGTTTTTAAATTTGATGTGCATTGTTGGAGAATGTGAGTTTTTATTACACAAACACAGGTGTATGAACATTTGTAAAGCTTTTCTAAAACTGACCTTAATTTGTAGCTGAAGAGCCCTGACTCTCTTTGGCAGAAACAACTTCAACTTAGACAGTGCAGGAGACCCTTGGTCAACTTCTCTATCAATCCGAGGTGGATTCTAAGTTAGAGAGGGTGTATGTGACGCCAGGGCAACTGTAGATGGGGGTGCATTCCCCCTTCACTGTCATTGGTCCAGGCCAGCACCTCGTGAGATGCCCACATTCCCCGAAAGCCTTCCATTATAAAGCTCGTGCTGACACATCTTGCCTTGTTCCGTAAAGGGCCTCTTTGGTTCCCCCGCCCTTCTCTCAGTTATCTCTGTGCCCTTCCAAGTGAAAACACGGAAAACTCTCCAGATCTCTTCCACAATGTCCTGGGGCCCAGTGAGTCTCCGTGGGGCTGCCTCTGGACCTCTCAGCCTGGACATGCATCTTGCTGACACATCAAACTGGGTGAAGGCTGATGTGGTTGGGATTGCCGTATACTAAATAGGAAGAAGATAGAAACCAATATGTGGATTTCTGGCTTGTAAAAATACCTAGGAGTTTATTAGCTAGGATGCTTAGAGCTGCAAGTAACAGAAGACCCAGCTAAAGTGGCTTTATAGTAAGGGACTTATATTTCACATAACAAAACATTAGAGCAGTTGGCGAAGCGTGGTCTAGCGACCCCTGGTGGCGGTGGGATGGTCCCTGAAACTCTTTCAAGGCATCTGGGTGCTTCAAAGTCATCCATTCCACGAGCAAGACAGACCAAAGGACTTTAATGTAATAGAGGAGAGGTCAGAATTTACTTTACAAAAAAAGGTTTTATCGATAAAACTTTATAGGAACATAGCCACACCCATTTGTCTATGCCTTGACTACAGCTACTTTTGTGTTACCCCAGCAGAGCTGAGTAGCTGTAACAGAGACTAGATGGCCACAAAGGGGAAACAATTCACTATCTGGCCCTCACAGCGAAAATCTGTCAATCCTGCTATAGAGTATGAAACATTTTTGGAGATAGTTTCAGACTCCACATTGCAAACGACCTTTAAGGAATGACCACTTGCTGCATTCTTAGCGTAGTCTCAGAGAACATCCACGACTGTCTGAAAGGGAATCTAAATGCTGCTCCGTTTCCTACCATACATCTCAGTGAGGCCAGGTTTTTCTTAATATCCTTCAACCAAACAACATACTACAGCAGACCGAACACAAGGGCCGATATATAATCTGCTGTGTATTAAGCCGGACATTACGGAAATTTGCCAAAATGTAAAACAATGCCTCTTGTCACTAAATTATTTTTTGTTTTAGGGGATAAATTTTTTCACACAAATACCTCTATGTTAATGGGTAATAGGTTTATTTTTAGTGAATTAATGAATATATATGTAGAATCTCTTTCAGTTTCAACTCATAATATAGTAAATACTGACAAATACAACTCTATAAAATAAAATCTTGTTGGGGTCCTCAAGAATTTTTAGAGCATGAAGGGCCCCGAGGCCGCGCAGCGCGAGAACCACCGGTCCAGCCGGGCTGTTTTCGGTCACCCTGCCGTTCTCAGCACGTCGGCTTGTTCTCTTCGAGCGGCTCCCCTTGGGCTACCAGATGGACACCCAGAAATGACAGAAAAATCTGCCACCACAGTTCTGACGTCACATCTTCAGAGGCAGAAAAGGCGCCATTTCTTTTTGCCCAACTATTTTTCAAAAGCGAGGAGGACCTTTTCCGGAACTAGTGTACTGTGTACTCGTTACCCCCAAAATGCCTCATTCAGAAGGGTGTAGAAGGCCTAATTGATGCCAGACCAACTTTTCTGCTGTAAACAGCTAGAGGACAAAGTACTGAAATGGCTGTTCTCAGTCCCTGGAAAACAGGTCCCAGCGCGGCGTCTCTGAGGGAAGAGAAACAGCGAGCTGGGCGCTGCGGTCATTCCCGGTTCTGCCTGAGAGGCTTTCCACGGTGCAGGGACAAGGAACCCGAGCAGGGCGCAGCAGCTGAGAGGACAGAGACAGGTGTTCGAAGGCTGCGGGGGTCGAATGTTCGGCGCTACGCAAGTAAATAGCTCCATACGTATGCACGGTACCCTTGAGGATTCTGGCCGAATGCTAGGCCGTGATGTGCAGGGGAGACTCCACAAGGCCAGGCAAAGTCCAGCTGCCAGGGACGAGAGCCACCGCTGCGTAATTAGAGCTCGCGGGACACCGGGGACGTTTGAGTGCTGAGCAGCTACCTGGCCCTGTCTCGACAAACACCCAGGGCACTCGGTAGAAACTCCAGGAAGGTCAGACCTTAGGAACATAAGTAAAACGGCACCAGTATAAAGACTACTGTGGGTCCACCCTCACAGAGATTAAAAACAAGCCACAGAGGATCGTACTGATAAAATTGTGCACGCAGTAAATTAACCGCCTACAGGAACAAAGGCCCATACTATACTCATTAAAGGAAGAGCACAAAATTCAGATGTTCAACAATTCAAAGCCCAACATTGAATCAAATAACTACTATGGTAATGCAAAGAAGTAGGAAAATCTGACCCATAACCAGGAGACCAAGTCAATAGAAAGACAACCAGAAATGACAGAGGCAAAAAATGTAATTCTTAGACAAGAATTTTAAAATAGATGATATAAATAAATTGAAGAATTTAAAGTAAAATATTAACACAATGGGGAGATAAATGGTAAATATAAAAATAATGGATATTATGGTATGTGAATTATATTGCAATTAAAAACAGGTTGGGCTTAGTGGCTCCTGTCTGTAATCCCAGCACTTTGGGAAGCCGAGACAGGAGGATCACTTGAGGCCAAGAGTTCAAGACCAACCTGGGCAACATAGAAAGATTCTGTCTCTACAAAAACAAAGATTAGCTGGGCCTGGTGGTGCCCACCTGTAGTCCCAACTACTCAGGAGGCTGAGGTGGGAGGATCGCTTGAGCCCAGGAGTTCAAGGTTACAGTGAGCTATGCTGATGCTACTGCACTCTAGCCTGGGTGACAGAGCAAGACCCTGTCTCTAAAAATACATTTTAAAAAAGTGGAAATTCTAGAGCTTACACAATATCTAAAATGAAAAATTTTACTGGATGGTCTTAACAGAATATTGAACAGCAGTGAATTTGA
This sequence comes from Avahi laniger, assembly GCA_963575035.1. NCBI lineage: Eukaryota > Metazoa > Chordata > Mammalia > Primates > Indriidae > Avahi > Avahi laniger. The sequence goes on along the minus strand of CAUYSK010001709.1, from coordinate 17,623 downwards.
AGACATGGCAATAGAAACTATCAAATTGAAGTACAGAAAGAAGAAGCAGCTTTAAACAATGAAAATTCCTATCCTCAGCTTTCTGTGAAACAATATCAGGCATACATATGATTAGACTCCCAGGAGGAGAGGTGAGAAAGAGGGGCAGAAAATTTTTGAGAAAATAATGGCCGAAATTTTTTTTTTAGTTTTGATGAAAAATATCAATTCATAGATCCAAAAACCTAAACAAAGCCCAGCAGAATAAACAGAAAGAAAACTACAGTGGGACACAACACAGTCATAATGGTGAAAAACAGTGATAAAAGAAAGTCTTCAAAGAAGCCAGAGGAAAGGACATGTTGCATACAGGGGGAAAATGAATGTTCTGACTTCTTATCACAGTACAAACAAGGAGACAATGAATGACATCAGAAAGGCTGAAATAAAGCCAGCCTAGCATTCTAAATCTAGTCAAAATGGTCTTAAAAAATAAAGGTGAAGTGTTAAGTGCTGTGATGCACGCCTGTAGTCCCAGTTGGGAGGCTGAGACAGGAGGATTGCATGAGCCCAGGAGATTGAGGCCAGCCTGGACAATATAGTGAGGCCTCTACCTCAAAAAAAAAAAAAAGAAAAAGAAAAAGAAAGAAGGAAAGAAAGAAAGAAAAGAAAGAAATAAAAAAAGAAAGGTGAAATAAAGCCATTTCCATATAAGCAAAACCGCATTCATCACCAGCAGATCTGCACTACAAGAAATGTTAAAGCAAGATTTTCAGGCTAAAGGAAAACAAAATCAAAGTGAAAACCAGGGCTGAGCATGGTGGCTAATGCCTGTAATCTTAGTGTTTTGGGAGGCCAAGGCAGGCGGATCACTCGAGGCCAGGAGTTCGAGACCAGCTTTAGGAAGAACGAGACCCACTGTCTACAAAGAATAGAAAAATTAGCTGGTGGTGATGGTGCACACCTGTAGTCCCAGCTACTTGGGAGGCTGAGGCAGGAGCATGGCTTGAGCCCAGGAGTTTGAGGTTGCTGTGAGCTAGGCTGATGCCATGGCACTCTAGCCCGGGATACAGAGAAAGACTCTGTTTCCAAAAAAAAAAAAAAGCGAAAAAAATCAGATCCACACAAAAGAATGGAGAGCACTGGGAATGTTAAATATGTGGGCAAATTTAAAAGCCAGCATGAGGAGAGAAGTAAAGTACACATCTTCGTGCTACATACACACACTTCAAATAGGGTCTAGAGCAAATTTTAAGAGCCCAGCAGACACCTCAGCATCTCCAGAGTTGCCAAAGAGCCTGGTGGTGCTAACACAACTTCTGAGGCCGGGATTGAAGCTGGCAACCCTCCAGGGACCTCGGCCACTGGAAAAGACTCAGTCCTGGGACCTGGAGACTCCAGCTTCCTTCTGGACTACGCGTGGCACTGTTCTCTCCACGGCCTGCCTAATAACGCCTGGACCTCGACTCTGGCTCTAATGGATCCTCAAACCCACTGTGCTACATCCTTAATTTAGACTCTAACCCGGAGGTTTTGCTTGATGACACATAGAGGAAGGAGAGAAGGACCAGCCAGTCTTCTTATGCTGCCGGTGGTTAGGGACTATGACATTGTGTCTAGTTTCTTCTTTAGGCCACTTTCCCCTGTGTGGCATGATGTTCGCTGTCTGCTGTGAGCTTCAGACAATTGGGACTGACCTTTTCCCTTAACCTGGCCGCCCTGGGAGCCTCGGGAAAATGTGCTACGTGAATGAAGCACAAGCCGGAATGTGCCCGCCAAGTGCAGCCACCAAGGTGATTCACACATGACCCAGAAAGCTGATTGAACTAGTTAGTTCAATTCCAGTTTCTTGTCTGGAAACTAGACAAGTCCTGTCCCTCCTGTCTGTCCTTCCCATTGTCACCAGATCATCCTTTGCAAGCTATCACTCTGTGTTAATGGACTAAATGTTGTGCCCTCCCCCTAAATTTGTCTGTTGAAATCCTAATCCCCAAGTGATGTTTTAGGATGTGAGGCCTTTGGAAAGTGGGTAGGTCATGAGAGTGGAGCCTCATGAATGGTATTTGGGCCCTCATAAGAGGCCCGGGGAGCTCTGCCATGTGAGGATAGGAGAAGGTGGCTGTCCGCCACCCAGAAGAGTTTCCCACTGCAACCTGGCCACGCTGGCACCCTGATCTCAGACTTCCAGCCTCCAAAACTGTGAGAAATAAATTTCTGTTGTTTATAGGCTCCCCCAGTACTTTGTTATAGCAGCCCCAAGGGACTAAGGCACTCCGATACCATGTTACCACCCTGTCCAAAATCAGAGTTGTCTTCTAACCTGCCATTGCCTCTGCTCACACAGAGTGGCTGCCAAAGTGTTTGCAATGAGGCCCAGGGTGGGGGGACGGGGGAAGAGCTCAGGATCACAATAGATGATGGGCCAGCGGACGAGACAAATCCCAGGTGCACTCAGAGATGCCAAAGGCTGATGTCTTTCCACTGTTGCCAGAGGAATTAAAAGATCATCCTTCATTTCAGGCATTTGCATTACGAAAGCAATGCAATACCAAAATATCAAAAGCAGCTTTGGCCTACTAACCCCGACACCACAACGTGCTATATGTACCCCTTCTTAGTCGTGACCCTGCAGAGATGGGTCAAGTTTACACAACAAAGTCGATTACTTCAAACCTTCATTATGTTACATTTTTGCCGATTCTATTTTATAACATGTCTTTGTTTTGGGGTGTTCTTGGTTGTGTGTGTGTGGTTTGTGAATAAGGGCTGTGATTTCAAAAGAAAAAGAAAATCAAATATTTTCCCAAACCCTTCTCTGGTAAAAAGAAAGAATTGGCTTTTAGCCATTCAATGACACAAACGTGAAATGATTACAACAGTTGCCAAATTAGGAAAGATTTAGCCGTTCCAACCATTAGGTGAAGCAAGACAGAACTCGTTTTAGAAACTGCAAAGAATCTGGCTTCCATTTTCATCTCCTATGTCCAAAGTTGGGAGAATTTCAGGGTGGGCGAGGATCTGAAATTCCCAGCTCACTCCATTTCTAAGGGTAACATGGTCCCCCCGTCCTTCAGCAGCCCCCTTGGTGTTCTGCTCGCCCCATCCTGACAGGGCTGTTATTGATTCTGTCCCGACAGCTGGGCTGTAAAATGTTACATACCACGGATGACGCACATTCACTCTGGAACGTTTTCCATTCCTCAGCAGTCTGTGACCCCGCCGTCTGCCAGCTGCTGGGAGTCAGAGCTAACGCCTTGGATGCGGGTCAGGCCCATGGGCATCTCAGATGGGAAAACCTGAGGCAGGAGTTCCTACCAGGGGCGTAGTACTTAGACCAAAAATGCAGTTCAGCAAAAATTTGTTGATGGGGAAATGCCTGAGACATTTGTCTACACTTGGGAAACTTTAGTGGAGAAAGAAACTGACGGAATTTCCATGTAAAGTTGTCAGAACCAAGGGGAGAGCAGGAAATCCACCTGAGTTCTAAGAAGAGCCCCTGAAAAGAGCCGTGGGGAGCTTCGCCTTGAAGAGGATGAGCGATCCGTGAGGTGACAAGGGCGAGCTCAGAAGAGAGCAGGAGCCCAAGCGTGGCCACCAGGGACTGGGGAGCAGAGAAAGGTTTCTAGCACCCAGCAGGGCGCCAGGCAGGGCGGGCTATCAGTGGGGGCAGAGCCTGCTTCCAGGGGTATTCGATGCCACGCTGGGGCATTTGCACCTCATACTGCAGGGAAACAGGAGAATTTAAGTAGAGAAGTAACAGAGTCAAGCTTTCATTTCGGACCAGCACCCAGCTGCAGTACGACAGATGGGAACTGATCCTTGTAGCGCGGTGTCTGTCACGGGGTAGGTGCTCAGTGAGCGTCTGTTGAATGAACGGTCAGCGAAGAGAGGAAAGTGAAATCCCTTTTAATGGGCCTAACGGGTTGTAGCAAGAAGTCTAGTTTATGAAACTCTCCAGACAGGCGGGTGGGGGAATTGGACACAGATGGTACGGCCCCCCTGCAGCCTGGTTTTATTTTGGTTTTCAGTGTTGCAAAGGAAAGGATTAATCCTGGGATCTCCGAGCTAGAAGGAGGCAAAGCTCGCTGACAAGACTCTAGAGCCCTGCTCCTCACAGGATGGCCGGGTGGTGGCGCATCCACAGGGAGTCTGTTCGAAATGTAGAATTTCTGGCCCCAGCCCAGACCGACTGAGTCAGAACTCGCATTTTACCAAGCTCCCAGGTGATGAGTAGGCAGCTATGAGTAGAGGAGCCGGGTCTAGACTCAGGGGCTCTGCCCTGTGGACGGACGGTCAGGAGAACCGGGCATAAGGAAGAAGGGCCGGGAGCCTGAGAAATCCCCGCTTTCCCAGTCTGCTCTGCTCGAGACGACAGCTGGGCTCAGGCTAAGAGAAGCCTACGGTTCTCTCCAAAAGCCCCAGCAATTTCCTGTGACTCGACCTGGTACTCGGGGAGTCCCCAGGGTGTGACTCCTAAGCTCCAGGCACTCAGTGACCACGTGGCATCCTCATTTCCTGCTCTCCCCTGACCCGGGCGCCAGCCCCAGCTCCCGAGGGGAGGTGGACAGGACGCTTGCCTTGAGAGGGCACCCTGTGCGAGAGGAGAGGTTCTTCTGCATGGCCTCGAATGTCATCAACGATGATGACGCAACCAGTAATGCACTGAGCATTGCTATGTACCAGCCACTGTTCTCGGCACTCATTTGAATTTAACTGCAGTAGGGATGATGATCATTCCTATTTCACAGATGAAGAAACTAGAGCCCAGAGAGGTCAAGTAACTTGTTCAAGTCACACAGCTTGTGAGTGGAATGTTGCCTGCCTATCATTTGGGCCCAGGGCAGAGCTGCTTGATGCTCTGAGAATCAGACAAAAGCTTTAGCAAAAGAGCTCTTTTTGCTTACTGAGGGGCATATGAGCTTAAAGCATAAAGAAACCACTCAGAGGAACTGGACACTTAGTGAGTTGTTTTAAAACGAGTGAAGAAAACTAGCATGCTAAAGGAATGTGGCTACGGCCATGCCACTGTGGGGTAGATGTTCCCCCCCTGACGCCCCTAGCTCCTGCGACTGGGGCAGGCACAGTGTCCTCACTGGAGGCTGGCGCTCTTGCAGGCCAGCAGCTTTGCCTAAGGAAGCCCGGGCAGGGTTGGAGAAGAGGGGCTGAGGCAAGTGAGGAACACAGGCCGGGGCCGTAGGGCCCAACAGGATACAGGCAGTTGAAGGACCTCTTCGAGATGACTTAACACGCCAAAGACAGATGCTGAATGTTCAAATGGTCATGTGTCTTCATCTCTGAGGCCCAAGGACAACCTGAGGGTGCAAACAGAACCCCTCAGGCGGTCCAAGAACAGAAGTCCAACCTTGGGCCATGCCCAGGGGCGAGAGGAAGGAGGAAGCCCATACCTGGAGCCGGCAAAGGCTCCATCCCAGGTCCCCTGTGGTCTGGTGACTGGGTCTGCCTGGCACCCGGCACAGACAGTGCTGAGGGAAGGAAGAGGACGCGGGTTTTTTTTGAGACAGAGTCTCACTGTGTTGCCCCGGCTAGAGTGCCATGGCGTCAGCCTAGCTCACAGCAACCTCACACTCCTGGGCTCAAGCGATCCTCCTGCCTCAGCCTCCCGAGTAGCTGGGACTACAGGCACGTGCCACCATGCCTGGCTAATTTTTTCTATATATATATTTTTTTAGTTGTCCAGATAATTTCTTTCTATTTTTAGTAGAGACGGGGTCTCGCTCTTGCTCAGGCTGGTCTCGAACTCCTGACCTTGAGCGATCCACCCGCCTTGGCCTCCCAGAGTGCTAGCATTACAGGCGTGAGCCACCGTGCCCGGACTCCATGTCTTCTTAAAACTTCCAGTCGAACCCTTGAATGATTGAACACAGGATTCCACACTTAAAAAACAAAACACCAACATTGTGACCAAGGGCAGCAAGGCACACACGCCGGTGCTCCACGGGCAGAGCCTGCTGCGGGCGAAGCCGGCAGCCGCCAGCAGCCTCCTCCCGGGCCAGCACGCTCATCAGCCGCCCAGCTTTCTGTGGAGCAGCCACACAAAGGGGCACGATTGTGAGAGGCGCCAGCCTGCCAGTCCACCCAGGGGAGGGGATGGCAGACTCACACTCCAAGAATGCAGGAAGGCTCCCTGCGGCCCCCTCTTTCAGCAGGAGAAGGGGAAGCTATAATCTGCTGCGTCTCCCAGGGGAGGAAGAGACAGAATCTACACCAGGCAATCGCCATACTGTCTTCCGCCCAGAGACCTGTCAGAGTTGCTAAGGGAGGAAGGAAACAAATAAAAGAAAAGGAGGCCAGGCTCCGATGGCGATCAGAAGCAGAGCTCCATGGAGGAGACAACCCTCATTATCGAGCTGCATTTTCTTTAATCACACCTCTTGGCTCTTTCAAGAGCCATTGTTTGAGTTAGCCCCTCTTCCTCCAAGGACCCGATTCTTGTTAACATGTCAATTCCATCAGACCTTCCAATTTGGGGGGATGTAAATGTTGCTTCTGCTATGAAAATTACCCTGATTTCCAGCCAATGAGAGTGAGTGTGTGTTTCCACAGCATCTTCACAGCATGTACTGCAGCCCGATTACACCTACTTATGCTTATATTTATTCCTCCCTCCACCCCAACCGGAAACTCCCTGGAGGCTGGTGTGTGTTTATTCGTGTTCATATGCTTAGCACAGTGTCATGCACATAGCAGGTACCCAGCAAATATTTGTTGAAGCAAATGGATAATAAAATAGAAATGTGACCATTGGAACCATGAGACAAGAGATTTGAGAAATGACCTGATTCTGGGACACGTAGAAGATGTTGGTGGCGGTCCCCTAACCCTTCTCCCCTCACTTTCCCCCTCCCTCCAAACCAACAGAGAAACAAACCCTGTGAACTCTCGAACTAAAAAATCAAAATTCCCTTTTAGAACAAGACTTAGAGTGAGGAAGAACTGCTGGAAGCAGATTCCAGACGAAGTAAGATAGGATTAATAGCAGCAAAGGAAAGAGGATCCAGTTAAAAATAAGGCAGGGGACATTGAAGCAGACCTCCCAGAAAGTAGGTCATTTTTTTAAAAAAATGACTTCCTGAAAACATAGAAGGGGGAGCTATACAATCATGCAGCTATTAAACTTTGGAGGCCTTTATCTTCCTTCTTAAATTACAGAAAAATTAATTTCACTTAAAAGTGTGGGCCCTGCTCGGTGGCTTGTGCCTGTAATTCCAGCACTTTGGGAGGCTGAGGCAGGAGGATTGCTTGAGGCCAGGAATTCAAGACCAATGTGGGCAATATAGTGAGACCCCGTCTCCATAAAAATAAGCAAAATTAGCCAGGCAAGGTGGTATGTTCCTACAGTCTTAGCTGCTAGGGCGGCTGAAGTGGGAGGATTGCTTGAGACCAGAAGAGGCTGCAGTGAGCTGTGATGACACCGCTGCACTCTGGCCTTGGCAACAGAGAAAGACCTTGTCTCAAAAAAAAAAAAAAAAAAAAGAGCAAGAGAAAAGATTATTGTCAAATCCCGTACAAAATTGTTAATAAAAGCAAGAAGAATTAGGAGCAAAATAATGTCTCTCCAGATGATGAAAATATGCCAGAAAAACAACATATCCAAACTGCTGAAAATGGTAACCTAAAATTTCAAAATGGTTAAAAAATAAAAGTAAAAAAATCAAAAAAAGGCTAACATATGAAAGAATAAATAAATTAAAATTATAAAAACTCTGAAATTAGATTCTTGGAGAAAATAAAAATCTGTAAAAACAAAGGTGAAAAAAGCTCAGAAAAGTGGTGGAAATAAGGAAGATCATAAATGAAGTCTAAACTAAAAGATGCACAAGAACAAATAAACAGAAGAGATACTTCCATAAGAGAATTAGTAGATGGAAAGAAAGAAAAAACATTTTAATCAAAAGGAAATGAAGAGAAGACTTCTGCTTTCAGCCAAGATGGAGCAACAGGAATTGGATTTACCCTCCCAACTGAAACAGCTAAAAAACTGGGCAAAATATATGCAATAGTGGTTCTCAGGACATTGGACATAGCCAATGAATGACAGTGACCTCTAAGAAAAGGGACACAAGTGAGGTCACCATATGATTTTCCCAACTTACTATCCAGAGGCATTTTCTGTGTTGAAGTGCAGGAAGGGGAACCCAGACAGAGCTTGGTGGTCTCATTGAGTTAAAGACAGAAATCAGAATTCAGAGAGCTCAAGTTAGAATTCAGAGAACCCAAGTCAGCTAGAATCCTACAGTAGAATCCCAAAGTGGAAGAAGTGGAAGGAACTTCACAGAGAGAGCTCTGGAGGTCAGCAGAGAGGTCCTCTTCAGCCTCCAGCTGAGAACTGATACACACAGGCAAGATGAGAAACCATGTGAGAATAAGGTAACGGCTGGAAAGCAGCAGACCGAACAGTTCCTAGAGCTCACACATGGGTCCAGCTAGTCTGTGTTCCTATCAGCTAGAATGGAAACACCCTGTGCATGGGGCATTGCCTTAATAATGGGGTTAAATTATCCCTGGAACAAAATCTGCTTTGGATCTGCTAAAAACAAGTTTCAAAAGGACCCAGCTGATTCCACGTTATATGATTGTGTGCTGGAACAATGTTTAAAGGACCGCAACACGACACAGCATTCAACAACATAAAATCCATATTGGATGCCATAAAATGTGGCATCCAATTGAAAGAGGCAAAGCAGCAAGAAAATATGGCCCATAGCTAGGGGAAAAACCAGTTAAGAGAAACAGACCTAGAGATGACAGAAATGATGCAATTAGGTAGCAGCTAGTATAAATATGCCCCCTATGTTCAAGAAGGTAGAGGAAAACATGAAGAGGTGAGAAATAGAAAAGACCTCATTAGAACTTCTAAAGATTAAAAATATAATATCTGAGTGCAAAATACCCATATAAGGTCAACAGCAGATTAGACACTGTGGAAAAGATTAGTGAGCTTGAAGTAGATGCTCTGAGGCACAGAGAGAAAAAAGACGGAGCAAAAAATGAACAGATCATTAGTAAACTGTCAGACAAAATAAAAAACATATAAAATACATGTAATAGGAATCCCAGAAAAATATGGGAGCACAGAAAAATATTTTTTGAAATTTTATAAATTTGATGAAGTCTCATAGATTCAAGAAAATAAGTGAACTCAAGTAGATCAAAATGTAGAGGAGGGGGGGCAAGGGCAACATATGTAACCTAAACATCTGTACCCCTATAATATGCTGAAATAAAAAAAATGCACAAAAAATTAGAGCACGGTTAAGGAAAAAAAAATGTAGAGGAAACCACAGCAAGGTACATCATATTGTAACTGCTGGCAAATAGTGGTAACAAAATAATATTCAAAGCAGCCAGACAGAAAAATAAAACAATACATACAGGGAAACAAAATTGATAATTATTAGCGACTGCTCATCTTACACAGCACAAGTCAGGAGACAATAGAATGTCATCTTTAAAGTGTTGGCAGAAAACTTGTTGTCAACCTAAAATTCTATATCCAGTAAAAATATCTTTCAAAAATAAGGCGAAATAAAGACTTTTAAAGCCAAACAAAAGGGAGAGATTCATTGCCAATAGACTTACACTATAAGCAACGTTACAGGAAGTTCTGCCGGGGAAAGGGCATGTGGATCCGCCCAAAGAAGTGAAGAGATGTGAAATGCTGAATATGTGGATGGACATATTTTTCTTAGTTTTTAATCTCTTAAAATGACAGCTGTTTAGAGCAAAAGCAATAACAATGTATATCAGGGTTTTTGAAATACCGAACTCCTTTGCAGTTCAAAATCCACTTGTAACTTCGGACTCCCCCAAAACTTAACTTCTAATAGCCTACTATTGACTGGAATCCTTACTGAACATAAACGGCTGATTAACACATATTTTGTTTGTTCCATGTGTTATATACTACATTCTTAAAATTCTGTATCATATACCATATTCTTAATATAAACTAGAGAAAAGAAAATGTTTTAAGGAAATCATAAGGAAGAGAACAATATTCACTATTCATTAAATGGAAGTGGATCATCATAAAGATCTTCATTCTCATCATCTTCACATTGAGTAGGCTTGATGAGAAGAAAGAGGAAAACCTGGTCTTGCTGTCTCAGAGGTGGCAGAGATAGAAGAACATCCACGTGTAAGTGGACCTGTGCGGTACAAACCTGTGTTGTCCACGGGTCAACTGCATGTGGAAATAAAGCGTGGCTGCAAGAGTATGGAAGCCAGCAGGGTAAATGCAAGTGCATCATTGTGAGGGTCTCACACCACGCATGAGGTGGTGTGGTATTATTGGATGGTACATTGTGATAAATTGAAGACGTATATATAAACCCTAGAGCAACTGCTGAAAACACAAACATTAAATAAACCAGGAGTAGAGATAAAAGAGGAATTTGAAAGTGCTCATAGTAGGGAACCAATAAACAATAGCCAAACTCGAAGAGAAAAATGTCAGGACCAGAGCTGAAATTGCCCGACTCCTAGGTCGGTGCTCTTATTACAACAAAAACGCAAAGAACGTGCACAATGAAGCGTCGGAGTTTACTGATTCCTCAGAAAAGGTGGAACCTTAGCACGACTTTAAGAACTGGAAGCATCTGTGAAGGAGCAGTGAAGCAGGATATTCCAGGGAGGGACGACGGCACGTGCGAAGGGGAGGGCGGGAGACGGGAAGGACAGCGTTCCTAGTGGGACGACAGGGCTCACACAGAAAGTAAGGAGAAAACGTTCAGAGGCGAGGGGCTGTGCCTCGTGGTCGCGTGCCCTGAATCTGGACTAGAGCCTGGGGGCAAGATGGCGCCCCTGAGGATTTGTTTATCTCTGCATAGCCCCTCTCGACTGGCTAGAATCACTTCTTTCATATTAAACTGCAAAAGTCACTCACCTGGAGTCAGAAAACCTGCGTTTCTATGCAGGTTCTCCGCTTAGAGCTGAAAGATTCTGGGACAAGTTACTTGGTCTAAGCCTAAACAGTTACTTCCCTAAGTGATGAGAAGACTGATCACTTGGCCCTTTCTGGTCTACCTCACAGGAGGATGCGTGACCCAGGCTGGTCAATCGCTGCCCCCTACCCGACCACAGGGACCGATCTCTTTTTTTTTTTTTTAAGAAACAGGGTTTTGCTTTATCGCCCAGGCTGGTATGATCACAGCGCACTGCAGCCTTGAACTCCTGGGCTCAAGTGATCCTCCGCCTCTGCCACCTGAGCGGCTGGGATTGCAGGTGTGGGCCACTATGGATCCTCCTTCTTAGATTCTCCAGCAATAGGGTGGTATGAGCCTAAAGTTGCCACCATGTGGGGAGATCTTGCCAAAATATATAGACAAAACAGGAGAATGCAAAGTCAAGAGGGTAATCAAGAAAAAGTTCTGATGACATAATTAGAGGCTCCAGAGGTAGCTATGATGGAATGGAATGACCTACCCCTGGAATTTTCAATTATGTGAGCCAATGATTTCCCACCCTTACGCCTTTTGTAAGCAAGTTTTGAATTGATTTCAGAAACAACCAAAAGCACTCAAATTGTATGGCATTCCTGTGAGGATTAAATGAGGTAAACATGTAAGAAGCAGCACGTGTTCAATAAATACCGGCTATGAACTTTCTTATCACTATGTAGCCTAATCCTACTTAATCCTCTATATAAGCAGATATTAAAAGCTCTGTTTTATAGAGGGATTCAGAGAGGTGAAGTAACTTGTTAAAGGGTCCCAAAGTTCACAGAGGACACAGTTGAGATCTCTCCCCACCCAACACTATAGACTATAGTAACGTATGTAGACATAGTAGACACTCGGTAAATGTGGATTCCCTTCCTTTTCCTGCAAACCAAGATCCCAAGGCCATGTCTATGTACCTAGAGATCTAAGTGAGAGCAGAGTTGTAAGCCTGCTTCTCTAGATGCCGCTCACTTAGATACAGTTTGCTTTTCAGAGCTGCGTCTTTGAATGATCTGACCTGCTCAATGCTCATATTTTCCTGTCTTCACCCCCAAAGGGTCCTCCTTGCAGCTGGCCTCCCAGATTTTCAGCCACTCCTGGATGTGCCCACATACTCCCTGGCACTGGCTTGCCCTCCAGCCCTTTGACTTGCGTTAATCCCTGTCATCTACCAATTTCTTCCTGGGCAATATTCTCTGAGTGACCACGCCAATCCCACGGCTGCTCATGCCCTGTGTGCACCCTGGTCCTCTCTCTTCCCACTCAATTCATCAAAGTAGTCTTGGTTTTTTTCGCTTCAATGACCAGGCATGCAACTCGCAGTGAACATATTTGTGAAAAAAAATCCCACTGCCTTAGCCAACAAATGTTCATGATCAGTATAATCTGGCGTGAACATTTCATTGTGTATCATTGGAAGGAATTTCCCTAGAAGTCATGGATATGTGTCATCATCAACCAGTGAAAACTTAGAAAGGCCTGAAGGTAAGGAGAGTAAACGTTTTGACGCAGACATTTGGACCAAGAAACCTTCTTTCACTTAGTCCTCAGCTCTGTTTTAGAAAATGAGGGCTCCTTCTTAGCATGAAACACTTCGCAGACTTACGTTTACAGAGAGCACTGGAAGAGGAGGAGCTAAGAGACCAGGTTAATGTCACTTCTTAGCCATTCTCTAATTATGGAAGAAACTGCTGGTCACTTGCCGAGTGCCCCTTCTCTAACAGAACTTATAGATTGTTGAGGGGACAACGTACGCAGCTCGAAGACTACTTTGCTCAGCTCTCTCGTGGAAGAGGGCGGCCTAGGAAGTGCAAGCCCAAGTCAGTGGGAGGATCCTGGCACAGATCACGGGGGGTGTCTTTGTGCCCTCCTCATTCCCCATCCTTCTTGCCTGCCACCAGGTACCGCGGCCAGAGCTGCTGCAGTGGCCACTCTGCGGCCTGAGAACTTGAGGTGGCAGCCGTTGGCAGTGATCGGAAGAGCAGAACGAAAAGGGTGTGGGGCAGTGAGGGCATCGTGGAGCTACACTGCCTGGGCTGTGTGTCTCTAGACTTTTTTGTTAAGTGAAACGAAAAAAATAACCCATCACCATTGCTGCTAGCAGCTAGATGTCAGCCCTAACTGATAGAGTGACCTAGAAACATTGTTTATTTGGGGCCTTTGCTTCCTTATCTATAAACTGATGAGGTGGTATTAGAAGATCTCTAAAGTTACCTCCATTTCTAAAACTCTATGATACCAAGGCTTTTTATGAATGCACAGCACAAAATGCCTAAGGCTTTCCTGAGCTCTATTCCATCTTGGCCTTACAGGCAAATCTGAAAGTGTGTGTGTGCATCCTTAGGTGGAAACCAAAATGATTATGAACACAGGGCTGCCGTAGGAACCAACAATTCCACTCCTAGATCTATACCCGGGAGAAATTAAAACACACACACACACACACACACACACACACACACACACACACGAATGTTCATAGAAGCGTTATTGTTAATAGCTCCAAAGTGGAAACAATCCAAATGTCCATCAAAGGATGAATGGATATACAAAATGTGGTCTAGCCATACAATGGCATTATTCAACCATTAAGAGAATGAGGTGCTGATATATGCTACAACATGGATGACTCTTGAAAACATTATATTAAGTTAAAAAAAAAGCCAGACACAAAAGACTACAAATGGTATGATTCCAGTTATAGGAAATGTCCAGAATTAGTGATTTCCAGGGTTTCCGGGGGTAGGGGTGGCAGGGAAGATGTGGGAGAGGGAAACGGGAGTTACTGCGAATGGGTATGGAGTTTCATTTTGGGATGATGAAAATGTTCTGGAATTACACAGTGATGATGGTTGCACAACTCTGGGTGTATAATAAAACTCACTGACCTATATATAGTCTTTTAAGTGGTGAATTTTACGGTATGTGAATTTTATCTCAATTAAAAGAAAAAATGACTGTGAAGCATTGGACCGAAATAGATTGCACCAAAAGCTCCTCTGGGTACGTGTCAGCAAGCTCACCTTCAGAGACACTCGAGCGGTGGGGAGGCAGGGAGGCTGGAAGGTAAAGAAATGACAGTATGAGTGAGTCTTTTCAATGAATGGCTCGACTTTGAGGCACATTTGGAAAAGCATGACCTCACGATAGGACATCTCTTCCACACCAGAAAGAAATCAGCTGGGTTGTCAAACAGCTTTGTCTAGTGTGTAAGTCACATTGTAACTAAAATGGGTGTGTGCGAGGTGGCACGCCAGAGTTTCCTCTAACTTCCTACTCCTTTTCACAGTAACTACTCCCTCGTAGAATGTTCCTCTTGCATTCACATTTGCATTCGAGCACTGTGTGTGTAGTGTTTTAGAACCAGGAAATTCAGCAGCACCTGTCCAACAGGGACCCCATTACAGACAAAAGGTTTGGCACTGTGTCTGTGCCGAACCCACCCGGGAAAGTTGAGTGGGACCAAGGCACGCCGCCAGGTTTTTCCTTGATGTCAGGAAACTCGTCTCCCTTCTTCATAATCCTCACGTGGCTTCGCTGATAACAGAACCTAAGCGATGCAGCTGAGGAGAAGAAAGCCCTAGCCCCGACCTGTACAGAAAACATTCTGGGATCTTAGATAAAATCTTTGTGGAGTGGGTGAAGACAAAAAATTTTTTTTAAAGTCTCCAATCTTGTTTCTTTACTTACACAATAAGGATGGAAAATGATATGATCTTTTAACATTACTTTTAGTTCAAATTGCTACTAACACACTTTTAGTGATAAAATGTCTTACATCATCCCTGGGACTGATGGAGAGGCACAGGCCAATTTAGAGCACACTGGGCTTTTAGTTCCTCTCGGACTCTTAGGATGACCTCAAGGAGACTCCAACTCCCGTCCCTGACCCCAACCTCTGAATCTTGCATCCTACCCAGTGGGTCTTATAATTTGGGTACTGTGCCTATTCAGAAGTGAATATCCTTCTTAGGGCACATCAGGGAGGGATAGAACATTTCATCTGGGAAGCTTTGAAAACAAACACACACACACACACCTCACCACCACCACCAACCTCACTACCACCACCACTACCACCAAATCCCATCACTTAACGGTAACATAAAAAATGAAACTAATGGTTCCAAAATAGTTTCTTAATCTACGCCTTAGTCTGAGTATTTTCCTGATTTTGAGCTGTTTTTTCTAAGTATACATTTAAAGTCTATATTATGCCCCAGAGCATGTGCTTGGCTGGTCAGTTTGGCATCCACTGTTCTAATCATGCCAAAATCAGCTTCAGCAGTGCAGACGCGAAGCGTGCTGACAGGCTAGCGGGCTGGCCTGCTGGTGCCTGCCTCTCCCCTTATCGCCAGGTAGAAGAGAAAGAAGCAGGACACTTCCAGTACGCCAAGAGGCGCTTGGATACAATCCCACCATTCTCCAAACGTACTGATCCCATGAATGACAGGTTGTAGGGAAAGCACAGCCAAGGAGACATCCAGGGGGCCTTGGCAGCTGCCCCAAGTGTTCAGGGCATTTAAAGCCAATGTCACCCTTCAATTAGGCTGTTGGAAGCTTCACACCAGCTTGGCAGGAATCACACCTGCTAGTTTGCTGTTAAATACAGAAAATTAGAGGTAAAGTCACTGGCTGCTGACCCCTTTGACCTTACCCATCAAGGTTTTGTGATATATAATACCTATAAAGTGAACTGCTGCTCTTTTCCATTTATGGAAGCCATGTGGTAGAATTAACTTATTTTCACACTATTTAGAATTATACTGCTCATGGTTTTCTTTGCAACTATTTCAAATATTATGTCAGCCCTTCTAATAATGGAAACCCTTTATCTACATTCTTTTTTTTTTTTCTTAACATTTAAGGAAGAGTAGAACTAAGCAGAATTAAAGAGCCATTTTCTTTTCTAATGTTGAATTTGTCTAAAAACTAGAAAAATCTTAAACCTAGTTTTCCTGATTTTTTCTTCCTATAGGGATATGTAAATAAGTTTTGTACATTTATGAGTTATACTCTACTTCTCTTCCCAAAATGAGAAACTGATTGGCCCAGATTATAGGAGAGTATCAGCACCATTTTGGTAAAGTATAATTTATCCCATAGAAGTATCTATGAAAATCGATTATTGAAGTCCCATAGCTTCTTTTAGCGGTTGAGTTCAAGTCTAGAGTCAGACATGGGCTCAAATCCCAAATGCCAGCTGTGCATGCCAAGAATGCAATAAACTGTGAAAATTATTATGGTTTGCTTATTTAAAGTAAAATTCTCCAACAATCCAGGATATATATGGATATAATTCCATATAAACGCAAATGAAATTAACTACAAATAATTTGTAATGAAGTATAAACACAATTGCTGGGAGAAAACATTGCTTGAAAATAAGCCTATTAGCTATTTATAAATCTATGGCAATTCCTAATTACTAGTGATTTCATGAACTTAAAAAGGCATACACCTCTAGACAGAAATTTATAGAAATTTACAGAATAGCTATTCCCTTACACACAATGATATATGCACAAAATTATTCATTGTGGCACTACGCTGTAAGAAACAAGTATAAACAAGCTAACTGTCCATTGGTAGGGAATCAGCTAAATAAAATATGGCACAACTACATAATGGACGTTATCTATCCATTTAAAGGAGAGAAGCTCTCGGTATTTTCAAAATACTGTTTAGTGAAGGAAGGAGGCCACAGAACAGTGTGTTAGTATCACACCATGTGAGTAAAGAAAGAAAAAGGGGAAATAATTTACATAGATTTGAAAATATATGAAATATTTCTGCAAAGATATAAGAAAGATAACCATGATGAGAATGGTTTCCCTTCAGGGAGGAAACTGTATCAAGGAATACAGCAGAAGGGACGCTAACTTTCCACTCTCCTTTAGAATTCTGCACTGCGTGCATGTAGTAACTATTCAAAAATTTTTTGTGTGAAGGAAATACATAGTAGGATTCCTACACCAAAACACAATGTGCTTTTAAGCAGGCAGACTTTCATATTTACTTAAAGGCATTTTAAAACTCAGACTGATCTCCCATCTTAAATTGGATGTCTTTAGTTGGCTCAATTTTACCATACCAAAAGAGTAACATCATTTCAGCTTTTACCTATCTTTTCCCTTTTTAAAGTAAAAATTTAATATAATGTATTCAGAAAGTTAATTTAAATTGATAATAATGAACGCGAGAAAGAAACAGGAAAAGAAAGGAAAGAGGACACCATTCAGACACAAACGTTTATGTGATTTTAGCCATTACAACGGTAGCTCAGAAATACCTCAAATGTTACACTGATGTCATCAATATTACAAAAAGAGGGGAAAAAAAAGTGACAGGCAACAGTGAAGAGCACCAGAGAACAGCGCACACACCTGCAGTAACCATGCTGCTTTCGCTCAACTGCCCAGGTCATCTCACCGGTAAGCCCCCCGCCCCCTGCTTTCCTCCTAGCTTTCCCCAACCTGCTCCGCCCGCGAATTCACGCCTCGTCCTCGCCCTCCTCCTCCTCGAACTCCCCCTGTTCGTCGGCCGTGGCGTCCTGGTACTGCTGGTACTCGGACACCAGGTCGTTCATGTTGCTCTCGGCCTCGGTGAACTCCATCTCGTCCATGCCCTCGCCCGTGTACCAGTGCAGGAAGGCCTTGCGCCGGAACATGGCCGTGAACTGC
>CAUYSK010001708.1:0-123777 GCA_963575035.1 Avahi laniger | reverse complement strand
ATCCATCAACAGATGGATGGATAAACAAAATTAGGTATATCATAACCTGACATGTTATTCAGCCATAAAAAGGAAAGAGAAAAGTAAAATGGAGCAGCTGATATGGAACACAATATGGCAGTACCTCAAAAACTAAGCATGAGGCCGGGCGCGGTGGCTCACGCCTGTAATCCTAGCACTCTGGGAGGCCGAGGCGGGCCAATTGTTTGAGCTCAGGAGTTCGAGACCAGCCTGAGCAAGAGCGAGACCCCGTCTCTACTAAAAATAGAAAGAAATTAATTGGACAGGTAAAAGATATAGAAAAAACTAGCCGGGCATGGTGGCGCATGCCTGTAGTCCCAGCTACTCGGGAGGCTGAGGCAGAAGGATTGCTTGAGCCCAGGAGTTTGAGGTTGCTGTGAGCTAGGCTGACTCCACAGCACTCACTCTAGCCAGGGCAACAAAGTGAGACTCTGTCTCAAAAAAAAAAAAAAAAATTAAGCATGGAATTAACTTACAACACAGAGATTCCACTTCTGGGTATATACTCAAAAGAACTGAAAGCAGGGACTTGAACACCCATGTTCATGGCAGCATTATTCACTATGACAAAATGTGGAAGTAACACAAATGTCTAGTAACAGATAAATAGATAAATAAAATGTGGTCCATCCACACAATATTATTCAGCCTTAAAAAATAAGGAAATTCTGACATATGTAACAACAGGGATGAACCTTGAGTCATTATGCTAAGTGAAACAACCCAGGCACACAAGGACAAATACAGGATGCTCTACTTATGAGGCACTTGGAGTCGTTTCCAGGGGCTGGGGAGAGAGGAAACAGGAAGTGGGTGTTTAATGAGTACAGGGTTCCACTTAGAGAAGAAGAAAGAAATTCTGGAGATGGATGGTGGTGATGGCCACACAGCAATGTGCATGTGGTTAATGCCATTGAACTGTGTACTTAAAAATTGTTAAAATGGTGAATGCTGTGTGTATTTAATCATACATAAAAAAGGAATGAAGTACTGATGTATGTTGCAACATGGATGAACCTTGAAAACGTCCTAAGTGAAAGAAACCAGACACAAAACGCCACATATGAGTCCATTTATATGATATGTCTGGAGCAGGCAAATCCAGAGATGGAAAGTAGACTAGTTGTTGTTAGGGCCTTGGGGAAGAGGCAAAAGAAAGTGACTGTGTAATGGGTTCTGACTTTCCCTCAGAGATTAAAAAAAAAATCAATCAATAAATAATAAAAAATTAGAAAAACCTCAAACTATTAATAAACAGATGGGTGCATGACACTGCCAACGTACTACATTCCATTGAATTATACATTTCAAATTGGTGAAATTTTAAAAGATGCTTTCAAATATTTATACACATTGTCATAATATGGACTAGGACTTTATCACTTAACTATATGAATTGGTGATGTAAACATAAGTGTTTAAACCTGAAATACCTTGCAACTGGTGGACACACACATGTGCACACACACACAGCTAGAGAACACAGTAAAGTAACATGTGATTCAGTAAATTCTTATGAAATTTCCATGATCAACTGGGCCATTTTCCTTTCATTTCGAAGTGAGATTTAATTTTTCTTTATTAATTATCCCAAATATGAACTCTGTTTATAGCTACTATGTCCTTGGTTTATATATTAATTGAAGGTGATTCTTACAGATGATATACCACATAATAAATTTTTTTATCTTTTGAAAAATCATATTATGAACTTTTCTACTGTTAGATACTACAAACTGCTGTGACATTAAGGATTTAGCTGGACAAACCCTTAGAAAATTTGCTAAGGGTGTCCACTGTGTGGATGCGTTGAGGGAACCTGGATAAAAACCCTGAGACACCGACACCCTGCTGTGTCCCTAAAAGTGAGAGCGGAATACACTGCAGGTAGTTGTGGTGAACTGCCTGGGAGAGGGCAGCAGCCAGCAGTGCTCAGTGTCTGGAGGCCATGGTCAGTCCTGTGTTGTTTCTCCAAGGCCAGTAGGAAACCACTGGTAAAGATTTTAACTAGGAGAGTGACGTGATGAGATCTGAGTCTGTAAAGCGGTGTTTGCCATTATCAGGTTGAGATCAGCAGTGGGGGCAGGGATCTGTGCTGCTCCTGGTGGGCTGCACTGAGAGAGCACAGCATAAACAGAGGGTGTTCCTGCTGGGAACGCAGGGTCTGTGTCTGCTCAGGAAGAAACACTGCCCAGACCCACCTTGGAGTCATCTCTACTCTTTAGATCTGCCAAGGCTGGGACACTGAGGGACAGTCTCAGAAACAGTTCCAGAAAAAGAAAACTGGAACCAAAGGGAAAGACACATTTTTCTCCCAGTTGGGGAAAGCAGTGAAGTGGGCCTAGTGGATTGGACTATGAGGGAGAAAGGTGTATTTCCTGATTTGGGGGTTAATGGTAGTCACCTGAGAGAGTGTTGCTGCTGTAAAACACATGGTAAAACACACGGAGTACTTACTGTGAAATAGAAAATCTCACACTGCAATGACACTGGGGACTCTGAAGGCAGGACAACGAGTACTCTGTGCTGCGATTATACATTCGCTGGAAGTATGAAATTATTGGAAGGAAACTACATTTATAAACAACCACATCAACACTCTGTCAGTAAGGCAGAGAGGACACCAAACTCCCTCACAGAGGCTGAGCGAGACCCACGTCCAGCTCAGCACAGCGGTGCAGCCAAGCGCAGGAGTGAGAGGCTGATACCACATTAGCGTGGAGAGGCCACCACGTGGTCGTCACACCTGTGGCCACTACGTCCTGGGCGCGGGGGACCTCGGTGTGGTGGAAAGTGTGGATTCCCCATTTCCAAGTTTCCACACGGAGCCTCTCCCGGGTCTCTGAGGACCCCTCAGCAGGAGCTGTGGCCATGAAGGCGGTTCCCCCAGGTCTGGGACAGGAAGATCTCACTCACCCTCAGGGCCTCAGGCCTGCCTACAGGAAGGCCTCACTCGTGGGTGCCTCAGGTCTGGGGACGGGAAGGTCTCATTCGCTGTCACCTCAGGTCGGGACGGGAAGGCCTCACTCACTCTTGGGGCCTCAGTTCTGAGGACAGGAAGGTCTCACTGTCAGAGCCGGGGCAGTTCCGAGTGACATGGCGCCTGCACAGCTGCGCTGGGGGGCGGTCCTGCCTCCTCCATGCAGGGCGCAGCAGCCCCACCTCCTCTTCACGCAGGGCTTGGAGGCCCCTCCTCCTCTAACGCAGGGCATGTGGCCCCGCCCCCTCTGAAACAGGGCAGGGCTTGCCTGCCTCTTCTCAAGGCGGGTGGGGCAGCCCCCCTCCTCTCTCACAGGGCACGCGGTCCCACCTCTTCTCACGGAGGGCTCTCCTCCTCTCACGCATGTGCAATTGCATGTTCCCTGGAAGTATGAAATTATGGGAAGGAAACTACATTTATAAACAACCACATCAACTCTGTGTCAGTAAGACAGAGAGGACGCCAAACTCCCTCACAGAGGCTGAGAGAGACCCACATCCAGCTCAGCACAGCGGTGCAGTCAAGCGCCGGAGTGAGAGTCTGATACCACATCAGCGTGGAGAGGCCACCACGTGGTCGTCACACCTGTGGCCACCACGTCCTGGGCGTGGGGGATCTCGGCGTGGTGGAAACTGTGGATTCCCCATTTCCAAATTTCCACATGGAGCCCCTCCAGGATCTCTGAGTACCGCCTCCCCCTCAGCAGGTGACTGTGGACCCAGGGCTGGGACAGGAAGATCTCACTCACTCTCGGGGCCTCAGGTCAGCATACAGGAAGGCCTCAGATCTGGGGAAGGGAAGGCCTCACTGGCCCTCGGGGCCTCAGGTCTGGGGTCCGGAAGGTCTCACTCACTGGCGCCATGGGGGGAGTTCCGAGTGAGGTGGTGCCTGTGTGGCTGTGCTAACGGGGCAGCATTGCATCCTCCCACGCAGGGGGCAGTGGCCCCACCTCCGCTCACGCCAGGTGCCACTCCAGAGGACATGATGGGTGGTCCGCCCTCCCCTGGCCATCGCAGAAACTGCAGCCCTCAGCACTCACAGACAGGACAGGAGGTCCGTCCCTGCTGGCCAGCGCAGGCACTGCAGTCCTTGGTGTTAATGGGGCAGGATGGGAGGCCCCACCTCCACCATGCAGGGCGCAGCAGCCCCGCCCCCTCTCACGCATGGCACGTGGCCCCACCTCCTCTCACGCAGGGCAGGGCTTGCCAGCCTCTTCTCAAGGCGGGGTGGGGCAGCCCCGCCGCCTCTCATGCCTGGTGCCATGCTAGTGGATATGATGGGCAGTCCGCCCCTGCTGGCTGTCCTCGGTACTGCAGCCCTAAGCACTCACGGGGCATTATGGGCAGTCTGTCCCTTGCCAACCGGCACAGATACTGCAGCCCTGGCCACTCACGGGGCATTATGGGCAGTCTGTCCCCTGTTGGCTGTCGCAGAACTGCAGCCCTCGGAGCTCATGGGGCAGGACAGGAGGTACACCCCCTGCTGGCCAGCGCAGCAAAGAGATGGTATATCTGTTTGATATACCATCAAAACAGAAAATAAAATAACTTTTTCAGACAAAAAAAATGAAAACAATTTTCACCACCAGATTCTCATTAACAACAAAAAAAAGAAAATTAAAAGAAATTCTTCGAGCAAAACAAAAATTATACCAGCTGGAAAGCTGGATCTGCACAAAACAACGAGGATCACCAAGAATGATTTCCTGTCCCCATCAAACGATCCTGCGTTTTCAGACCAACTTGCAAATTCCCAGAGACGAGGGACTGACTCACTCACTCATCCAAACACTAACATCAGTGAAGGTTCTGCCTGGCTCTCCCACGATGTGGATCGAGACAGACTCGGCAGTCACGGGTCAAGGTGGGGGCAGCAGTTCTGCCCAGGCCACCTCAGCCCTTCTCACAGGTCACAAGAACATAACCTCCCCAGAGCCCAGGGGGAGTCAGGGATTTGAGGTGTGTCCCCACCCCTAGCCAGCACCCAGGACCAGAGGTCAATGCTGGCCAAGCAGTAGCCACCTCCTCCCAGGAACGCTCTTGTGGGTTGTCTGGGAAGCGAATGCCCACATCTGCCGTGTTTAGAGAGCATGAGTGGAGCACCATCCCAGTCACTGCTTCTCCCCACCCCGAGCAGAGAGGGAGACTGAGTCAGAGGCCAAGGAGGGCCGTGCTGGCCCCTGGTCAGTCGGCCACAAGGGACAGCTCCAGGGCAGGGACCTGGTGGTCCAGCACCCAAGGGCCCAGCTGCCACGCCCCTCTGGCCCTCCACCCTGGCAGCATCTGCCACCTCATGGTCAGGTTGGGGTATCCGCCCCCCTTATTGCCCACCATTGGGCAGATGTTACCCGCACTGCAAGGAGGGCAGAGGAGACCGCAGA
Source organism: Avahi laniger (assembly GCA_963575035.1). Classification (NCBI taxonomy): domain Eukaryota; kingdom Metazoa; phylum Chordata; class Mammalia; order Primates; family Indriidae; genus Avahi; species Avahi laniger. The sequence continues at coordinate 118,396 of CAUYSK010001708.1, read as the reverse complement.
CTCTCAGCAGCCACTGCCAGTCCAGGTCAGACACTCGGCTTCCTCGCACGCTCTCTGATGCTGCCTGTGCTCAACGCCTTCAAACCAGAAAGGGGCCTCTCAGCTGAGCTGCAGGTTTGCTATGCTGTTATCTTCAAAGACGATGGAGAGGTTCACCTCCTCAGGTGTCTGTTTTCAAAGAGGAGTTTGCACACAGCTGGTGAGAAACCCCCCAGGTGACCCAGGGATTTCCCCCAAACACTGCTCAGACATGGATGGGAGTCCCTGCCACGTTCTCCCCATCCATGGCCCAGGAAGTTGCTGACAGGCACTGGAAGCTGCTGTGTGGTCAGGACACGGCTGGGAGAAGCACCTGGCACTGGGGCTGTCCAAGCCCCAGGGACAGGCAGGAGCAAACCAGGCCCACGTGGGGATGATTCAGCACCAGCCATTTAGGAGCTGAGGAAAGCTCCCTGACCCAGATCCCAGGGCAGAGCAGAACCCCAGCCAGGAACCTGACCCAGAGCCCCAGCTGTGCCCTCCCCGCAGTGCAGACGCTGCCTGCTCTGTGGTTCTGTGAAAGGAAGTAAATCCAAGTGTTGTCCCTGCCAGGACACAGCAAGAGCAAACCCCAACCTCAGAGAGCTGGAGGCTGTGCAGCGGCCAGGGCAGCCCTCCTGCATCCCTCCTGCATCCCAAGTATTTTTCATCTCAGACAAGGTAGTTTTCATCTATGTAAGTTTCATTTGCATCTTATTTATTTATATCTTCTATGTCTCTGCTTTGAACATGTCGAGTGCAGTTATGACAGCTCTTTTAAAGCCCTTGTTCTCTGCTAATTCTGACATCTGTATTAATTACGGTTTGGTTTCAATTTATTGACTCTGCTCCCTAGCATGGGAGGTCATATTTTCCTACTTGCTCAAACATGTCATTGGATGCCAGACCTTGTGAATTTTACCATGTAGAGTGCCAAGTGTTTTCATGAGTCCATAAATACTCTTGAGTTTCAGTCTGGGATGCAGCTAGGCTTCTTGGAAACAGTTGGATCCTTTGAGATATGTTAGATGGGGCCCTTCTTGGAGGGTTAATCATCCCCACTTGAGGCAGGGTCTTCTAGGCGTGTCCCCAGTGCTGTGGATCACGTGGTCTCCCGTCTGCCTGGTGAGTGTCAGGCTCGTTACTGCTAATCCTTCCGGGTGGATCTTTCCCCATCACACCAGATGCTCAATAAATATCAGGTAAATCAAAGAATAAAAATTAGACACCATTTTTCTTATGATCTTAAAGTCAAATTTATTTTTTAAAATGACATATCTAGAGCTTCCTCCTCCATCTTCCCTCTTTAATTTCAGGTATTTTGTCGAACTTACTGGTCACTAAACAAAGCTGAACATGAGATATTGAATAACACATGAATTACTGTGAGGTAGTCTCATACAGCAGCATAATGGAATGCCATCAGCGACCAGATGTGGCTCTTGCATCATTTGCATTTTGGGGACATGGAGGCATTTGTGGGACCTGTTATATCTGCTCCCCAGGACTGCTGAGTGTAGGCAACCACACTGTACAAGCGGCAGGAGCAAGAGAGAGACCTGCCCATAGCAGCAACCCAGCCATGAGGCAGCCCATGCAGTGTGGATTCCTTTTTCTGACTTTTGATTCTTTTTCTCTTCTTAGCTCAGTGCCTGACCAGGAGGCCACTCAACCTGGATCCCCCTCTTCAAAGAAGAAATCACAAGAAAAATTAGCAAATGTTTCAAATATTAGTCATAATACATAAAATTTGTGGCATCATCTTAAAGGAAGATTTGTAACTTCAAATACTAAAGACACTTCAAAAAGACGGTATACAAATGGCTAATAAGTTCATGAACAGATGTTCAACTCAGTAGTCATTAAGGAAATGCAAACTGAAGCTGAGAGGCCACGGGCACCAGGTCAGTCGCAGGCAGGGGTGGAGGCACTGCATGAGGAGCCAGTTTCTCATGCAGAGTGACTTCTGCATATTTGCTGAGCAGCCATTTCCAGTGAAGCTCCATGGAGGAAAATAAAAACAACTTCTCCAGGGCAGGCTACAATTGTGTCTTCTGTGGACCAAGCTCCCCTGCAAACGCTAAATAGAAGTTAGCAGAAATAAAGAGGCTTCCGTGGCCATGCCGGATCTCGTGAGCCATGGGTAATTCCCAGTGGGTGGAGGAGGAGGGGAGGTCAGATCCAGGGTGGTGTGGGAAGAGGGACAGCCGGGCTGACGTGGCCAGTGGCCCCCAGCCTGGGGGAGCCCAGCAGTGGCTTGGGGCCTCGAGCATCGGTGTTCCAGGTCCTGGAAGCAGCCCTCCTCCCACCTGCCGCATCAGAGGCTGAGACCTGCAGGCCGACAGAGGACAGGAACTGGGAAGCGGCACCTGCTTCCTGCCACGTCATGGTCTGGAGAAATGGAATCGCCTCAGCTGAGGAGCGGTCTACTCAGGACCAGTCTGGAACCATGTAGGACTGGGCTGCCGGTGCCACCTAGCACCCCAGGACTCTGCACCACAGCTGGTCCTGCCTCAGCCCCCAGCCAGAAAGATCCACCTGTGCCTCCTGTGTCCGGCTTGGTCCCCTGGGGCCCGGGCAGGGGCAAGTCCAGGTGCTCCTTCCAGCCCTCGCTCCCCATCTGCCCTGGCCCCTGTCACGGTGTGGAGGGTGGCCCCCTGCACCCCAGGAGGGGAAGGGACCCACAGTGGAGCCGGCCCAGGGTGGCCTCCACGCACTGGAGTTGAGGCATCAGCACCCAGGGAGGTTATTGGGAGGCCTCAGGAGAGTCCTGCCATACCCTGACCTTCATCCCTATGTCACCGAGGCTGCGAAGGAAAGGAGAAGACACATGACGCCAGAGGTGAACAGGCAAGTCATCCTTCCAGTGTCACAGAGCACTTGATGGGGACTCCTGGGACTGCAGGACATGGTCTGCCTTAAGTGTCCAGGATGACAGGGTCAGACATTTGGGGGAAGGCATCTTATTTCCAAACTCCTTTTACTTGGAGGACCAGAGGGCAGGCTGTCAATGTCCAGATACATTATTAAGGATGTGTCACCTCCACCAGGAGGCTGCCTTGAGAAGGGGTGGCAGTTCCTTTAGTCATGGGGAGGTGTGGGGAGGCAGCGTGGGTGCCCATATTCATGGTCCATTTGCTATTTTAAAAACTACCCATGAGAGGAGCCCCCCACAGCAGAGCTGTACCCCTCGCACCGCTCTGCTCCTGTGGAGAGATTCGCCCAGGGCCTAGGGTTGTCCACAGGTGAGCTGGCTGCAGGGTCTGCCGGTCACCTTGCGCTGTCCTTGCAGGAGCTTCTGTGGGACCCCGGCCCCCCTTCCCTGGGTGGGCTCTGGGTCTGGAAACCAGCTTGGGTTAGAACTGGGTGTGAATAAGTCATTTTCCACTTGCCACCACCAAGGCCACCTCGGGCAGAAGAGTGATGACATCCTTTTGCTTTCAGATGTGGGCCCCAGAGTGCCCTCACTCTCCCCAGCTCTGCACCACCTTTTCTTCCTTGTCTATAGCCGTACCACCCTGAACGCACCCAATCTTGTGTGATCTCGGAAGCTAAGCAGGGTCAGGCCTGGTTAGTACTTGGATGGCAGACCCTTTCCTCCTAAGTGACCCCAGCAACCCCAGGCCTGCTGTAAAGGCTGCAGGTGCCCCACCCAGTGGGCAGAAGTCCTGTGCCAATCCCACATCCAAAACCCTCACTGCACTCCCTGACTGCACCTGGACAGACACAGAGCTGGTCCTGGGGCAGGACCCGAGGCACAGGCTCTCTGAATCATCTCTGGGTGTTTGGAATAGGTTCTCTGCTCTGATCTGCGGGGCATTCACACCCTGTTTCCCGAGGTCCTGGGTGCTCATTGCCCACAGGAGTGGCAAACAGGTACTAAAATTGACACCTACAATTACATCTGTAATCAAGTGTAGCTGGTGAGCAGGTGCTTCTAAGCGTGTTGCAGAACTTGGGGGAATAGGGGAAAGCTCCCAATTTAGCACCAAAAGTCCCAGGCAAAGAGGGGCAGTTGCCATAACAGGTGGAGACACTCCTCAAAGACCAAGGAAGCAGGCTGGGGGCACCCCGAGTCCCAGCCCCTCTTGGTCTCCTGCACAGAGGTGCAAAGTCTCCAGGCCCCAAGGAGCCCAGGGAAGGAAATCCCTGCACCTCTGCTGCAGCCAGGCCTCTGGCCCAAGGGGTGTGACCCTCGGTTCTCTTAGGCAAGGGACCGCCAGCCAGCCTGTGGCAGGGATCAAGGCCAAAGCTCTGCCCACCCCACTTCCCCCAAGGACTTATTTGGCCTCTGCCCCCCTCACCGAACCCTGCAGATGGAGCAGTCCCTACCAACAAGGATGGGCTGCATGATCCCAGGGGGGCCACTGTCCCAGGCCAGTGCCTGCCTCTCTACCTGAATGACCACAGGGCCAGCACAGATCCCTTCCCCAGGGTACAGGGGTACCAACCTGACCCTTACTCCAGCCCTGCAACGGACATACATGTCAGCATTTAGAGCTGCACTAGCTCTGTCCACAACAGAGTGACGGAGGCTTGATCAAAGCTCTCACCAGACCCATCCAAGGGACCCAAAGCCCTGGCTCAGTCTCAAGCTCGGGGGGACATGGCTGACCCTGAGCAGGCTGAGCCCTGGTCACTAGGAAATTTACCTAAAAGCAGGAACTTGCTCACCACTTTGAGTTCCCTCAACGTTGGCTAAACTGACAGTAATTGTATTTAAAAATGTGTCTGCCTTTACTCTTATCTGAGACTTTGACATTCAAAGTCTCTATCAGTTCAGTCATCAATAGCAGTTATTGCTGCCTCACATTTAGGTGGGTCTAACCTGACATTCAGGCCAGAGGAAGGGCTCAGGAGAGGGCTGGGTCAGGGCTGTGGTCAGGGCTAGGGTGAGGGCTCAGGCAAGGGCTCAGGTTTGTGCTGTCCAGGATTTGAGTCCCAGGCCTGCTTTGGCTTTTTCACTGGTTTCTGTACCTCTGTTTCCCCACGAGGACAACCAGAATAGCCAGCGCGTGTTAGTGCCGTCCCCGCGGACCACGAGCACACGCTGCATGATCTGTTTCCGCCAGTGACATTCAGCTACTCATTAAAACTACCGTCAGCGATGCTGATCATGGGGAGGATATCAGGGTTTAACCACGTTGCAGATAGGGCGGAGCAGCCGCCAGCCTGCCTGGGACCACCAGGCGCCCCGCCCCTCCCCCTCCCCCCTCCCCGTCCGCTCGCCCCCGTCCCCTCCCACCCCCGACCCCCGCCGGCCGCGGCCCCGCCGCCCCCTCATCCTCTCCCTCCTCCCGTCTCCCTGTCTTCCCCCCCGGCCCGCCCCTCCCTGTCCGCTCGCCGCCCCGTGACCCCCCCACCCCCGACCCACGCGCCGAGGCTCCGCTCGTCACCCCGCGGCCACACGGGGGCGCAGCCGGACGGCGGGCGGTGGCGGGCGGTGGTGGGCGGGAGGACCGGGATGGGGAGAGGACGAGGAGGGGCGGGGAAGGGGGCACGGGGAGGTGGGGGTCTGGAGTGTGGAGGGGTAGGTGAGGGGAGTGGGGGGTGGGGGATGGGAGGGGACAGGTGGGGGATGGGGCGAGAGGCGGGCCCAGGAGGTCAGGCCTGGGGCGGGGCTTGGGGGGAAGCCCCGAGGGTCCCCGGGAGCGGCGTGGACAGAGGGTCCCACAAGGTGCGCAGGATCAGAGGTCCCTGAGCGCGGCGCGCAGCTGGGGGCGCCGGGCCCACCTGGGAAAGCCCATGCAGCGCGGGAGGCGGAGCCCTTTCCCTCTTCCTTGTTTAAGGCTTCTGGTGGACGGGGGAGGAGAGATGGGTGTTGTGGCCCCTGCAGGGCATCAGGTGCTACTTCCAGGCCCAGCCACGGCCAGGCCCCCACCCCAGTGCCTGGCCAGGTGCAGATGGGTGCGCTGCTGCCTGCCTGATGTGGCGCAGAGCAAGTCCGAGCCCCCGCTCCACTAGGTCCGAGGCTCAGGGCAGATTCCCAAACCTACCCCAGGATGAGGGCGGCTCCTGTCACACCGCATTGGCTGGTGAGAGGGCAGGGACTTAGGCTTTCCTGGGGACTGTCTCCAGCCTGTCTGCCCAGTGCATGCCCAGCCCAGCCTGGTGAGCCATGCAGCCTGGTGTCTCCCTCAGTGCCCTGTGAGTGGGGTGTGCCACGTTGGGCTGGTGTGGCATGTCCATCTGAGCCAGCCACACAACTGCAGGAGCACTCCCTCCCTGCTGTGACTCAGCACACACACCTGTGCAGTCCAGGTCAGCCCAACAGGTAGAATCTTCTCTTCTATCAAGGGCCCTGGACGAAGGTTTCCCTCTGCAGAGTGGAGCTTCTCAAGTCCCTCAGCAGATCTCAAGGTCACCCACATCCCAGACCCAGGGTCTGAGCCTCCGGGCTGGCCCTGCCCAGGAGAGAAGGGACAGGGTGGCAGGACAGTGTCTGTGGTCAGGCCTCTGCCTGGCTGGGTCAGCATGTTTCCCAACAGCCCCCTGCTCCTTGGAGATGGATACTGGGCTCTTATAAATGTGTCCTCTGCACCGGATGGCATTTCTGAAACCCAGATGTTTCAGCCCTCCCAGAAAGCTGGAGGGAGTGGAGAAAGGCTTCCCAACCACATCTCAGCTGGGGACATTAATCATTCCCAGAGCAGGGCAGGTGGCCTGTCCCGGATAACCCCATGGGTCAACACAGAAAGGATGTTAACTTGCACCTGCCAGCCAGAGCATCCTGTCCCATCCCAGGACATACACGTGACCAGGAATGCAGAACTCCCCAAGGGGAAGCTCTCTTGGGGGAAAGAAGTGTTGGGCATGGGAGGGGGTCCCTGCAGGGACTGCAGGGAAGATGCACCAGAGACAGGGAGGATGAGCCCACGACGCACCTCCCACCTCAGGTGGTGGCTTCAGTCCTCTTAGATGGAAAGCTACACGCTTGGTTCTGTTTTGTTTTATTGGGGTTAAACACACAGAAAAGCTCTTGGAACACACATGTGAACCTCAAAGAACACTCACAACAAACACCCACAAAACCACCATGAGGCAAGAGGTGGAGGAGGGGGCTGGGGCTGGGGCTTGCTGGTGGGGTGGGGGCTCTCAGAGGTGGCTTTGCACAGCAGCACCTGCTGGGGAGGCAGAGGGCAGTTGTCAGCCGGAGGCGTCACACATGCACAGCAGCCAGAAGATGCAGACAGTCATGGAAACCCAGATCCACACGTCTTCGTAGGGTTCGACACGTGGCCTTTGGCAGGCGCGGCCAGAGCAAAGGTCTGCCTCTCTGTGGCTGCCACGGCTGGACTTACTGAGCCTGGACCTCAGCCGTCTCTTCCTGTAATAGCCCTAAGTGACCAAGCCATTGTTTTGGGGGCTGTGGGTGATGTGGCCGGGTCCCTTGCGAATTATGTCCAGGACTGAGAATGGGATAGTGATGGAGCCCTCACTGACGCAGACGGGGCCATGGGTGCTGGCCAGCAGGCAGGACTTGTGGCCCGCGGGGCCCTGGCTGCCATCTTCCTTCTCTCTGCCTTTGGCGATGTCAGTGAAAGAGTCTCTGTCTTTGATGTCGTCAGGAAAGGAGGAGGAGGCCAGGGAGCCCTTATCCTCGGAAGTGAGACCACCAGCATTGGTCTCTGGACAGGGGTCGTGACTGGCAGCGACAAGGCCCTGGTGACCACCCTCCTTCCCATTGCCTTGGGCAACACCAGTGAAGGCATCCGCATCCTCGGTAAAGGTAAAGGGAAATGTGACCGAGTGCTCCCCACTGGCTATGGGGCTGTCCACATCGGTCTCCAGGGGGGTGGTGTTTCCTCCACTGACAGGGCCCTGGCAGCCACCCTCCTGCCCTTCACCCTCTGTGCAGCAGGTGAAGGCATCCTTGTCCCCAATGGCCCTGGCGAAGGACAGAGGGAAGGTGAGGGAACCCTCCCCGTCAGGCCCAAGGCCAAAGATATAGGACCCTGTTGGCGGGGCTGTCCACAGGACCCCAAGGCCATGGCTGCAAGAGACGGGGCCCTGGCCTCTGGCCACACCGACGGGGCCGGAGGAGGCACCCCCACCTTTGAAAAGGAAGCCTCCAAGCTGGAAGGTCGTCTTGACTTCGCTGAAGAGGCCTCTGTCCTGGAAGATGAGATCTCTGACATCTACCGCAATGCCTTTGCCCTCGGGCGCGGCTGTGGAACTCCCAGACAAACAGATGGAGCCCTTGCCAAGGACACGTGGCCCCCCACTGCCAGCTGTGGGGAGGGAGCTGCCCCCAGGGGAGTCACAGCCGTGGGCAACCAGCCCCTCGTCCGTGTCCCTGTCCACAAGGGAGAAGGGGACAGTGACAATGCTGTAGCCCTTGCTGAGGAAGTCCTGGCTGTCAGAGAGGGAGCTCTCGACGAACTCACACACAGAGAGGGAGATGGTGATGAGGCCTCCGGTGCACTCGGCCATGGGGCCACTGCTGGGGGCGGGCAGTGGTGTGCCCCTGGAGACGGAGCTGCTGCTGCCCAAGGCGGCAATAGGGAAGCAACCGTCATTTGCGGCATGCCTGCCCTCAGCAGCGACGGGGCTCCTGGCCACCAGCCCCCAGGCAGGATCTGGGGCCTTCTGGAGGAAGCAGACCCCCAGGTCACAGGCCTCACAGCGGTCCCCGAAGCACACCTCAGGGCACTGGTCTGGGCTGAGGCTGTCCCCGTAGCATTTCTGCAGGATGTGCAGCACCAGTCTGCTGACGAAGATGTAGACGTTGAGAGGGCTCACGTGGCAGTCGCCACAGGGTGGGGGGCACAGCCGGCACCACTGGCCCCAGACCCGCATCTTCACCAGCCCCCGGCGACGGTCCCCATCCCACCACAGGTGGAAGAGGATGTGCACGTGGGCTGAGGACCAGGCCCACAGGCAGCGGCTGCACTGGAGTCTGCACGGGAGAGAGACGTTGGTGAGGGGCCCACACCTAGGCGCTCTTACCCATCCCACAGCCCACACTCAAATCCCAAACCTCAAACCTCAGCCACCAGCCAGCTGGCCAGGGCTGTGGCCGCAGCAGCCTCCTCCTGCCTGTGCACGCGGTCCAAACACCCCCAGGCCCTTCGTGCACACAAGGACAGAGAGCAGGTCCACACCTCTTTGCCTGCAGCCCCACGATCTGAAAGATGAAAAGCAAACACCATCCCGCTAGTTTGCCACCAAAACTCACTCCAGACCAACTTCTGCAAGGTATGAGCTACTTGCTGCTTTCTGTGGCTTTTCTGCTGTTTGTCACTTGGGGCTTGACAAGTGTCAGAGGCAGCCCTGTGCACAGCACTCTGGATGAGGAGGGCAAGCGTCTGCGAGGGCTCAGCCAGTGGGGTGCTGCAAGGTGAGCTCTGGCAGGTCCCCATCCCAATGAGGAAGAAGTGACACCGCCATCACCTGTCAGCTGAAGCGGAAATAGAGACACCAGGACACCATGCGTGCATTGAGGGTGGGGAGACCTGGGGAGAGCACTGGGGACGGGGGTGACCCATCAACATGGGTCACCAGAGGGGCGACCACTTTCTGGGTACACACACAGCTACAAGCTTAGTGAGACTTTGCTTCAGCACTGTCTGGTGGAACTTTTCAGATGACGGAGTGTTCTACATCCACACAGCCCATTGGGCAGCCTCTGGCCATGGTGGCCACGGAGCCCGTGGACAGGGATCATGCCCGAGGAACCGAACCTCTAACTTTATTTAAATGTGATTGACAAGCACATTAAAGCCGCCTGGCACTGGTGGCTGCTCGCTGGGGTGCAGGCCCCCCTCACGGCCTGTTCCCCGAACTCCATCCCCTCCACCTGAAACTGAGCACCGCCGCGACGCCTCAGCCAGCTGTTCAGAGCACGCTGCTCTCAGGCACTTCGCAGACCCCACTGTAGGTTATTTCTTTCCCGGCACCTGAAGGAGCTGGGGTTCCCCTACACGCTTGGCCCCAGGGGCTCTGGGCACTGGGGAGCTGTGGCGTCATGTCAGAGGACAGAACAACTCCCCTCTGCCTGAGACATCCCTACAGAGTGACCGAGGCCAGCACTCTGAGGGCCCGATGGGCCAAGCTTCTGCAAGGCCCCTGGAGCTTCCATATCCCCTCCCGGCAGGGAGGCCTCCCTGGGTGCGGCAGCCTGTGGCTGTTGTCATGACAATGGCGTGAGGCTCACTAGTGACCCACAGCCACCTTGGAGCTCCCACCCAGGGCCCCCACCTTGCAGCCCAGGCTGTGGAGAGCGCCCTATCTCTCAGGCCGCGTGCCCTGCCCCTCACACCCCTTAGCCTCTGCCTGAGGCAGGGCCACCGCCTGGCCGCCCTGTCAGGCCCGTCCGCAGCACACGGCCACGCAGTGCCCACGGCACCTGTGAAGTCAGCGCCCACCCCTCAGTGCTGACAGTCGGGAAGCCGTGGCAGTGCCATGGAAACAGGAGATGAGCTGCGTCTGAGGATAGTGCTGGCCAGCAGAGCCAGAGCGAGTGAAACCAATTCCTCCATGGGCACTGCCAGGTCACCCTACAGGGCCCCGGCTTTGGCAACCACGTGGCCAGGACCACCAGGCAGGGGCTTGGCTCCACAGTGCTGAGTGCCTGGAACCACCCACCCACCCACTTGGGGATGAGACCAGCCAGACAGGTGCTCCACTTGGCCGACAGCCCTCCACTTCCAGCCAACCCAGCCAGGCCCTCCGGGACCACCTGAGGGCCGGCAGAGAAGCACCTTCAGCCCCTCCCTCTCCCAGGCCCCCCAGGCCTCAGCGACACCTGGAGAGCCCCTTTAGCTGGTACTGGAGACCACCGCTGTCCAGGCGCCCTGCAACCAGGCTGTCCTGGGGGAGCAGAGCCCAGAAGTCCTGGGGCTTCGTCTCGGCCATCAGCTGGGCAAAGGTGCGGGCCCACATGTCAGCCCTGGCTCCGTCCATGCTGCTGTGCTCTGCAGTGCCGGCGAGGGCTGCCCACTGGGGGATCCGAGGAAGCACCCCCACATCCTGCGTGCTGGCCAGTCAGCACCTTGACAACAGCATGGTCTCCATGGCAACCGGTTTGTCTCAGAGAACGGGAAGCAGCAAGGAAAACACAGTCCAGTGAAACTTCCCCTGATCCCACACCCAGAGTCTGCAGTCATGCGACATGGAGCCGGCGTGCCAACGTCCATGTGTCTCCACGCACAGAACGCATAAAGAATCATGTCTGTTTTCACAAATAGAGATCATGCTAAACACATCCCCCTATAGCCTACTTTTGTTACTGCACAGTGTATCGTCACGCATGTTCCATACTCAGCGCTTCTGGAATGTCTGGTGCTTGTCCAGGTTATGGCTGCGCTGGGATCTGCGCCGATATGCCCGCGCCCTGCGACACTCATTCTCGCCACTGCAAACAAAGCCGTGAAGAGCTTTATGGGACATGTATCACCGCACATTTTCCCATGGGTTTTTCCTTTTAAACTTTTTATTAGTGGGAAATATATAACATTTACATAAAAATGCCTAAAACATAAATTCCTAGCTTCACAAATTATTATCAAAATTGGATCACCTAGGGCAGCGGTCCCCAACCTTTTTGGCACCAGAGACCAGTTTCATGGAAGACAATTTTTCCACGGATGGGGATGAGAGTGGGTGGGTGCCAGCAGAGCTCTGCGGCCCAGTCCGTGACAGGCATGGAGCAGTGCTGGTCCACAGCCTGGGCACTGGGGACCGCAGACCCAGAGGAAGACACGGAACCTCACCCACCGGAGCTCCGCCTGGTCCTCTGGGTCTCGGTGCCGCTGACAGGCGGGTCAGCCCTCCCTACTGGCCGCAGCCAGCTGCGTCCCACCATTCCCCCGCAGTGGCCTGGGTGTGGCAAGGCAGCACAGCAAGGGAGAGTCGAAGCCAGGGGCACAATGGCAGTCCAGTACGCACCGAGCCCTTGCTCCCACCTCGGCAGAGGTGTGCAGCTGCAGGAGCACTGGGGCCACTTCGCCTGGGCTCAGGCCCCGTGGCCCACTGTGGGCAGGTGTATGTTCTTATTCCAGCGTGCTGTGTGGCTGCTGCTGCTGGGCAGCCCCAGGCAGGTGCGGTCCCAGAGCCTACAGCTGGGGTGCAGCTTCTGTCCAGCCAGCTCTGCACCCAAAGGCCCTTCCCCTGCATCCAACCAAGCCAGTGGCCCTGGGGGCTGCCTCCCCAGCAGTAATAGGACAGGGACCCTTCTGCATGCCCAGGTGGTCCCAGCGGCCTTTGTGGGGGCATCCTGCATTTGCAGGGTACAGCTACATGTCAGAGCTCAGGTGGGACTACACCTCAGCCACCTGGGTCACCATCAGGAGCCTGAGTGACACCCACGGTGGTGGGGTGAGAGGGCAGGAAAGTGCCACACACACTGTACACATGTCTGCAGATACACACAACATACAAGCACACAAACACTACACACAACACAACTATACACAACACACACACTGCACACATGACCATAGCTACACAGCTACATACAACATACAAGCACACACACACTACACACTACACAAACTATACACCACATGCTATACACATGACCACAAATAAAGAGCTACACGCAACATACAAACACTGTACACACTATGCACACATACCACACAAAAACACATTACACACATCACACACAACACACCTGAACACATACACCAGTACACACCTACACACACAGATACGCACACACACATCAGGAGATTTAAAATACACACAGTTAAACTACTAACCACATTCTAGAAAGTTTACAAAATAACGGGGAGAGTAGAAATCACACATGACACCCCCACCTTAACAAACAACCCGTCTATCTTTATTCCTGTGTATGATAAATTGTGAAATTATCTCATTCAGTTTTTTAAAATTTGGTTGTTAAACTGGGCAGATAAATTAGGCGTTCTTTCTTAACTTCTGGGAAATGTTTCAAAAACAGGATAGAACAGAAAGTTTTTATTTGCAAACACAATTAACCATTTCCTGTTCAACCTCAGAAGCAGATGAGAATCAGACTGCTGCCTCCTGGCTACCAAGCCCTCGCCCAGGGCGGCCGCGTAGTCTTTCCGCCCGGTCAGGACATGGCTGTCGCTCCGGCTCGCATCGGGTTTCTGGTGCCTCCGCCTGCGCTGCAGAAGCGGTTTCAGGATGATCCTTCTGCTTCCTGTGCTTCCCTGGGACCTGTCCGTGTGTGGACGGAAACGTCCCCCTGTCTCGAGAGCGTGGGGAATCCCCTGTCCTCAACTTTCCATCTGTGCTGGCTCACGTTCCTGCACACGCCACCCTCGCTCGGCAGCTGCCAGGTGCCGGTGTCGTGTCCTAACCCCCAGGCCAACGCCTTGGAAACGAGAGCTGCCGTTCTCAGACCAGAGGCTGGGACGCCCTGGTCAGGGGAAAGCCTCTGCAGCATCCTGAGGGGAGAGCCGCCCCAGGCAACAGTCCTAGAGCTCCAGCCTGCCCCACGTGGCTTCTGGGTGCCCCTTGCTACAGAGAACTCCCGTGGCCTTTACTTACAGTCCCCAAGAACTGCATCCACCCAGATGACTTGAAGAGAAGAGCCGCTGAGTCAATCGTGCGTGTCCACACCGCAGGCCGTGCGGCTCAGCGGTGACCAGGAGCAGGCTTGAAACACACAGCAAATCCCCAGAACGCCACGCGTGGAATGCTCGGTCCCGAGAGAACACAGCCCTGCCACCCGTGTGCAGACCTCTGTTGAGATGAAGGAACGGTACACGTTCTTCAGTGACACACACGTCAGCCTTGTAAGCGGCACTGCAGAGCCGTGAGATCGGCGGACTTACCAAAGTCCTCGGCCTGGTTGTGATGTTGTCCCGTAGTGTTGCAAACTGTTATCACTAGGAGAAACTGAGTAACAGTACGAAGGAAGAGCTATGTAATTTCCTCAAACAGCGAGTAAATCTACAGCCATTTCAGCTGCAGACAGCAGAACACTCACTCACAACATAAACAGCTCCTTCCCTGTGGTTGCAGACCCAGCACAGACCCAGGCCCAGCCACAGGGAGGAAGGAGGGGGCAGGGGGAAGAGCAGGGTCCCAGCAGCCCCACTGGGAGGCTGGGGCCTCCTCATGAGGGGAGAGAAAGGATTCTCCCGGGACACAGTGGGAGGCCCAGTCAGCCCAGGTGCCCCCATCCCATCCAGCCCCCTTCATTTCCTCCTAGTGGTAGAAGGCAGGAGGGAGACACCCATGAGGCTGGGCTTGTTGAAGGATAGAGAGTGTGTGTGTGTGTGTGTGTGTGTGTGTGTGTCGTGGATTATGTGTGTGTGTCGGGGGATTGTGTGTGTGTTGGGGATTGTGTGTTTGTGTTGGGGATTATGTGTGTGTCGGGGATTATGTGTGTGTGTCGGGGGTTGTCTGTGTGTGTTGGGGATTATGTGTGTGTCGGGGATTATGTGTGTGTGTCAGGGGTTGTGTGTGTGTCGGGGATTATGTGTGTGTCGGGGATTATGTGTGTGTGTCAGGGGTTGTGTGTGTGTCGGGGATTATGTGTGTCGGGGAATTGTGTGTGTGTTGGGGGTTGTGTGTGTGTGTCTGGGGATTGTGTGTGTGTTAGACACTGATAAGGGGTCAGAGGTGCAATATTGGGTACAGGCCCTGCCCCAGGCGAAGCCCTGGACCTGTCAGCGTAGCCCACTGGGCCAGGCCTGGGCCTACCCACCCTCTGCTCAACCCACCCCCGGCCTCCCCAGAGGCTCCATCCTCAAGGCTCAGACTCCAGACCTCTCTGGGCCCACGTGTCCTTTTGGGGGCTCCAGTGGCAGCTGTACAGGGACTCGAAAAAGGCCGCCCAGTCTCAGCCCCAGCTCCACGCTGAGCCCACCCCCACCAGGGCTCTTCTCCCACTGCCCTGTGCCTCCAGGATGAATGGGCGGAGGAGTGAAGGACAGAGAGGAGGGGGAAGGGAGGGGAGGGGAGGAGGAGGGGGATGGCAGAGGGAGGGGTGGAGAGGGCAAAACTGAGCCCAGGCTCCCCCTGTACCCCTACCCCCGCCCCATGAATCGTGTTCAAGCACCTGGGGGTGGAATCGAAGGTCCTGGTGGTGGGAGACCCCAGGGGTGTGACGGCGCCTCCCACCCAGAGCCCCTCCTGCGCAGGCAGTGGCGTCCCTGGTCCTGCTCCTCAGAGGTCGCACAGGAAGGCCCTGCGCTGTGCTGGGACGGAGATTCCACATTAAACGTGGTGACCACAGGCCTGGGGGCAGGCTGTGTCCAGAATCTACTTCGAGGCCAAATGCAGCCAATGATTGGCTGGGGCCTTCCTGCAGGACCCAAGGCTCCCAGCTCTGCGGGGGACGGGGGAGCAGAGCCGTCCTCGTCCTTGGAGGACCACAAACACCACAGCTTGGGCAGCCCTGAGGGGCTGGCAGGGACCTGTAGGTCTGAAGCGCCCTCAGCCTAGCCGGCCTCTGACCCACCCCCAGAGAGGCCAGCGAGGAGACACCGCAGTTGCCGCCTGACCCGTCTGGCCAGCACAGTGGCACTGCCAGGGTCCCCCCAGAGGCACCCACTAAGCCCGCCTGGCCGGGAGGAACCCCCCCCACCCTCTGCCCCACCCACACAGCCCGCGTTGTCGCTGAGACTCCCATAAGCTGAAGCGCCTCGCAGACATCACCTTTGATGCTCTTTTTCCACCGTTTCGGTGTTCTTTAATGTTTTCCCTTGGCAGCCTGGCAGAGCGAATGGAGCTGGGGCTGCCGCGCCGGCTGCCGGCAGTTTCTGGCCTCATCTCGGCTATTTTAAGCTGATGAGACCCACGCACCTTGTCACTAATATCAGCAGTTTCGTTTTTCCTGTTTCCACTCACTGTGATAAAACGCTCAGAAATAACCAAACCATTTCACAAATGAGGGGGGCTGTTCAGCCAGGCTCGCCCCGAAAACCCAGGACCACCGTTCCCCATGCGGACTTGGCTGGGGGTCCTTCAGGGGAGTGAGGACACCAGCTCCCCAGGTCAGGAGGCATCCGAGGCTGGAAAGGTCTGGAAAGGAAATTGCCCAGAGCCTGGTATGGCCGGCTGGAGGGCAGTGGGGGAGGGGATTGGCCAGACCGTTGTCATCCAGCAGGGCCACCTGCACCCTAGTCGCTACCCCGAGGCCTGACCGGTCACTTGCCCCCAGCAGAGGCTCAAATACTGAGACCCAAAGAGCTCAGAGGGACGCAGGACCTGGTTCCCACGGGACAGAATCGAAGCCCACCCTTCACTGCAAGGAGCCCAGCGGAATAGGAGACCTGGTCCCTCCCCCGGGGGTGGAGTGGCACGGGTGGGGGAAGGGAGACCCTGCACCCCTCCTGTCCCAGTCCCCCTTGTCCCTGTACCCCAGCGGCAGGCACTGAAGGGCAGCTCAGGCGGGAAATGGAAGCGCCACAGCAAATAAGCAGAGAGACAAAGTGCCCAGGGAAGGGGCCCTGCCCCAAGTTAGGGCAGAGGCAGCTGTGCCCACCTGCTGTCCCCCCTCCTGTCTCCCTCTCTGTCCCTGTCTCCCTCCCTCTCCGCTGCTCTCTCCCCTCCCCCAGGCCACCCGCATCCCTGTGCCCTCCCCCCACCGCCTCTGGCACTCCCCGCCCACAGGGAGCCAGAGGAAGAGGGGGTGGGGCGAGGGGCGGGTGCCCTCCCTCTGACATGACCTGGGACAGTTTCCTTTCCGCCACCACATCTGCTTGAGCAGCCCAGGAGGAGGAGGGGGCAGCCGGCGTTGCAGGCGCAGGCTGGCGCTCTGGGCATGCGGACCCCACAGGCTCCCTGGCCTGTCGTGTGGGCCGTGCTACAGCTGGGCTGGCGACCAGGATGGCTCCTAGGTACGTGGGGTCGGGGGTCGGGGGCTCGGAGAAGGGCTCTGGAGTGACCTCCCGCCTCGGCCCCTGACAGGTGAGGAGGGCTCTGTGGAGACAGCCCCTTGGACAGCCCAGCATAGCCACTTGCCCAGCGGCGCTGTGTGGCTTTGCGAAGGTGAAGTGCCCTCTCTGGGCTCCGAATCTTCACCTGGCAAGGGTCCTCTCTTTTGTCCTGTCTCAGCTGGTCCTGAGTATCCTGTGGGATGGGGTGAGCCAGTGTCCTTCTCTGTGGGCCAGAGCCCCACACCTTGGGCCCTGCGGCTCTGTGTCACGGTTCTGCCCACTGTCCTCACTTGTGTTTTCCTGTGCGTGGGAACAGCCCCACATGGGGACTGAGCTTGGCTTTGTGACACCAAAGGTTAGATGAGCTGGGGACATTTTCCTAACATAGCAAAAGTGTAACTGCGAGTAAAGACTGCTCATCTGCCCCGCGACATGCCCTCGTGGGCAGGGCACGTGCCTCTGGGCTGCTGGCCAGGACTGCAGGGTGTCCAGGGCCAGCTCTGAGCTTCCTCCATGGGGTCCAGGAGGGGGGCCCTGAGCCCCTGTACAGACTGCCTGCTGGTGTCCTCTGTCAAACTCTCGGCGATCTAGGAGGGGCTCCCCTGGGTTTGCGGAGCCCCGGGCCTGCGCCCCGCCACTCACTCCTTGACCCCCTGCCCTGCCCTCTGTGTCTGGCTGGCCTGCAGGGGGGACGCCGAGGCCTGGGGTGGTGGCTAATGAAGGGCTAAGACGAGAGGCACCCTTGGGCCGTGCTGACTCCCTTCGGGGCTCCCGTCCTGGGGTCCCTGTGCCCAAAGGCCCCTCAGTCCCCTGTGGCCCCAGCCTTCACTGTCGCTGGCGGCTGGGGCTTCCTGCCCAGGAGCCCTGCTGCTTGTCCTCAGCCAGCACCGGCCTCTCCAAGGCCCACGGTCGCTCTGGGGACGCGATGGGGAAACTGCTGGAGCCGGTGGTGCCATGGCCTGTGGCCTTGTCAGGGCAGACCAGGCCAGGGGATGGAAGGGGTGCAGCTGCTGGGGAGGAGGCACCAAGGCACAGAGGGAGCGGCGGGAGAGTTGAGAGCGAGTTTCTGCAGCCAGACTCTCCCGCTTCCGCTTGTCCCTGCGGGATTCTCAAACGCAGCATGCCTCGGTTTCCCCACCGGCACCAGTTAGCACACAGCAGTTCAACAGGGTGCGGTGTGTCTTCTCGGGGACCGGTCCATCCTGTCCCACACTCAGCCAGCCCTGGCCACAGGGATCTTTGTTCTGTGACACGGCCTTTCTCCTTCCGAATTTATTCACTGTATTTATTACTTTGGTCCTCCCCACGGGCAATCGCCGCTTCGAGTGCGCCTTTCACTTGTGATTTGGGGGCTGTCCCACACCCGATAGTTTGCCAGCCCCTGTCCTCGTGCGTGAGAGTGAATGAGAGTACAGGCCGCCTTTAGTTCAGGTTGCGCTGCGTTGGTGAGCGTGGCACCCTGTGGCCACGCCACCTCTGTGCTGTCTCCTTGCCGGCCCCGGGGAGAACAGTGCCTGCCTGGCAGGGCCTTCCGAGCCAAACCAGACCATCCATGGATGCTCCCCAGCATGGCCCAGGACATGTGTGTTAAAGTCAGGCTTTTTATTGTTTTCAACCTACTGTTTTGAAAAATATTATAGGGAAAAGTTAACAGACACAACAGTGAGCATCCTTCACCCAGAATCCCTGCTTGATAATATCGGCGCGTTTCCTTTCAGCGTTAGTGGGCAGGAGCTGCCGTAACAAAGTGCCACAGAAATGTGTCCGACCCCGGTCTGGACGGGACTTCCACGACCACGGTGTTAGCAGGGTTTGTTCCTTCCGAGGCTCTGAGGTCCAATCCATCCCAGGCCTCTCCTCAGCTGCTGGGTTTGCTGTGGGCCTTTGGCGTTCGTGGTCTTGTGGAAGCATCACCCCACTCTCTGCCTTCACCTTCACACATGCGACCTTCTGCAAACATCCCCTTTCTACAGGACACCGGTCACATTGGATCAGGGCCCACCGGCTCCATCTGCAAGGACCCTGTTCCCAGTGAGGTCGCATTCTGAGCCCCGGGACTGAGGGCCTCCCCACGCACCCACAGAATGCGTCCTCGTACGCAGCTGCCATTCTTTGACCCTCTTGAGCATTAGTTGCAGACACTAGAAGACTCTTTGCTCCTCACACTCCAGCCAGGTCTTCTAGGGACAGAGACCTGCTCACAGCACTGGCCCCCTGCAACAGCGGTGAACCCGGGACTGTTGCCAGACGGGCTCCCGTGCCGTCTAGCTGGCCAGGACCGGCCCGGCCAGGATGGCCTGCTTCTGTTGGGGCTGTGAGTCCGCATGTTATTCCAGTCTAGACCGGGCCCTGCCTTCTCTGTCGCGGCACTCCTGTGTTCCGGAACAGTCTAGAGATGTGTCTGGTATTTGCCCAAGGGGGGTCAGGCTTGCATCTTGGCCAGGAACACCACAGATGGGGTGTCAGTCCTTCTTGGGGTGCCTATTGGGGGACCCCATGATGGTGCCCTTCCCTCTGTGGTAAGTAATGGCCCGACAGTCTGCCAGGCGGGGCTTTTGCACCCCAAGATGGGTCTGGCCGAAATGGGGTGTTAGGAGGTACTTGTGGAATGTGCTGTCTGTGAGGCAGCCTCCCGGCCAACAGCAGCTCCCTCTGCGGAGCCGGCGCCCCCACTTCTAAGCTCACCTCAAAGGCTGGCCACGCTCACACCCTCCCTCATGGCCCTATGCAGGGCATCGCCCTGTTTCACCCCTATATGGATCCCAGTGAGAAGCTTGAGGGAGACTGTGAAACCCCACAAAACCCTATAGATATGACTTCACCCAGCATCAGCCAGAGGTCATTGCAGAATACTTACCTTCTTGGCGAGACTCTAATAGCTAAGCAGGCCAGAAAGGCTCCCTGGAGGAGGTGGGCCTTGGGTGCGAGCTCCCGAGTGGGCCGGGCAGGTGCCAGACGGTCTCCCTCAGCCTTCCCACGCTGGGCCTCCAGGAGCAGGGGTTGCTGGGACAGGCTGCAGTGGGGAGGGGGGCATGTGAGCTCCCGGAAAGTCCTGGCCCTAGCCCCACCTGCCAGCTGGTGGGGGAGACCGGGAGCCCAGCAGAAAGGGCCTCCCTGGAACTCACACGCAAGGAAAAGGTGGTCCTCGTATCCACTGCTGCAAGTAAACGGACATTTCAATTTTTCATTCCACAGACAAGCACTTTACAGTTGCCTAGACACTCGCAGTGTGCGGGCAGAGCAACATTCCAGTCCGCTGCACCTGGAGGTCACACAGCATCCACGCCTCCCCGCCAAGCTGGGCTCCCAGCAGCACTGTGGCTCTGACCTGGCTTGGCCCTCTCTGAGCACGTGGGTGGCACTCACCTTGCCCCCGTCCTAGTGCGCTGGTCCAGACACACGTAGGGGGACGTGCTGGCTATGTCCATCCCTGCAGCTGCCCCGGCGTGAGCGATGGGGACCCACAAATGCTGACCGAGGTGTCTGCTGCACAAGGGCCGCCCCCCACCCCGTGCCCCGCGTTCCCAGAAACTCAGAAACACAGAGAGCCAGGCACGTCCCTTGTTCTGTGCTGAGGCCACCCGATCCTGAGCTCGTCACAATGAGGTCTCCAGCCCTGTGCCCTCCAGACCATTCCCAACAATTCCTTGGGACTCTGACCCTGCGAGCCCGTCCTCCTATGACCTCCTGGGTCACCGAGTACTGGCTGGGCGTCCTCCTGGTGGTCCTGCTGCACTGTGGCTCGGGAGGGGCACTCCCTGGTCAAAGCCAGCTCTGGAGCAGCAAGAAGCCAGTGTCTGCCCCACCACGTGTCTGCGAGCAACCCCCTTGGCCTGCCGAGGGTGGCCTCTGAGAGAGTCCCTGCCACCTCTGGGCGCACCAAGAAGACACTGGGGGACAGGTGTGCAGGTGGAGGCAGGAGAGTGCTTTGGAGGTGTCCAGGGAGCAGCCAGGGGCCAAGGGCCACCGGGAGGGACGCAGGAACCACAGGGGCCGGGCCAGGACCAGGCAGGCCAGGGGGTCCCCCTGCACCAGCTCAGATTTCATCAACGAGCAGGCGAGTGACTCCAACTGTCACACGTCCAGGTGTGGGATGAACGAGGGCCAGACCGAGGGATGGCAGGGAGAGGACGGCCAGGGTCTGTTGGCAGACATCCCCCGGGGCCTGCCAGGGCAGCCCAGAGGCCAGGTCGTGTCAGACCCAGAGCAGGGCGGGGCCACGGCCATGCTGGCGCTGCAGCGCCCTCAGGTCTGGTGTTCCAACGCCACAGCACGGTTTTGCCAAATCTGAGCCCAACTGGTACTATTATTTATTTAACACTTTTTTTGAAAGAGGTTCATGTTCCTTGAATAAATGCACAAAGAAGATGCACATCAGTGTGGCTGCAGGAGGTTCCCAGGGGGACGTGCAGTGGCGTGGGGTCTGGCCCACAGGGTGGTGGGACGTGCAGTGGCGTGTGGCTCAGACACACAATGTCAGAATGAAGAAAGGGCTTGCCAAGGCCCCGCGGTGTTCGCGTCGCCCCTGAGCAGGGTCAAAGAGCAGCCCCGGCTTCACGGGGCAGTGGGCCTCACTGACAGGGGAGGACCCCCCCCCAGCCCAGGCCTGGCCCCTCCCAGGCCACCTTGGCCTCCCCAACACTCCTGTCCCTCCTGGTGGCTGCGACAGGCACGCAGAGCCACACAGCTATGTGGTCTACCACCCACCCTGCATAGTCGTCTGGGTCCGGCCTCACGGGGGCCCTGGCTCAGGCCACGCCACCTCGTGTGCAGCGGGCACTAGACGAGCTCCGCAGGAAGCCTGTGCCGGCCCTGTCTGCCACCACGACTGGGCAGGGCCCACAGGCTGGGGGGCGTGGGGGAGCTCAGGGTCCTCGCCCATAACCACCCAGAACCAGACCCTCCCTGGTCTCACCTCTCACAGTCATCTGGCGCTTTCCAGACATCTCTGATTTCCTTCCTAAGCAAGAGGGGTCACTTCAGACACCTCATTCGCCCATGCGAGGTGCCTGGCGGGGACAGGTGTGAGTCGGTACTGGCCACGCGTACCCTGGCGTGGCTCACCCGCCTCTCGTGCCTGGCCCCACACAGCCGGACCTGAGCTGGCCTGGCGACAGGGGCACTGGGGCTGGCTGCCCCCTTCCTCCTGGGAGCCCCGACTGCTCCGTGGGTGGTCCCCACGCGGCCCAGAGGCTGTCTGCCCCAGAAGCAGTAGAAGAACCTGTAGTAGAACCTGTAGTAGCCGCAGCTGTGGCAGCCACAGACCCCTTCCTGTCACCATGTGCTGGGGGCCAAGCCCAGCAGGCGTCGCAGAGGATGGAACTGAGAGAGCACACCCCAGGACTGACATCACAGGGCTGGGCCAGCACGTGGGGAACCAGTGGGGGACAGGACGTTGGGTGGGCAGAAAGGTCACCTCGCCGTGCTGTGGGGAGATGGCTCAGGTCTTGGTCTTGGTCAGTGCCTCCCCTGGAAGGAGGCCACTTTCCCACACGGCTAGGGGTGCAGGCAGGGGCCACAGAGGCAGAGTGGGGTTCTGCTCTGCTCTGCCCCTCACTCCGGCACCAGCACACACCCGCGGCTGGGTCTGCAGCAGCTTCAGCCTGCACTTCCTCTCTGTACCTCAGTTTCCCCACATGTAAATCAGGGACCACGGTAGAGCCAAGTGCAGCCTTCCCAGAGGGTGAAGCCCGGCATGTGTGGGCTCTTTGTCCCTCCCGGGACCCCCATGCCACTGCTGGTCACATGGGCCGAGATGGGGGCTCCTCTTCTCCCGTGTGCCAGCGAGCGCATGTGAGTATGTGAGGGTGGGCATAAAAAGGCATGAGCACGTGTGGGTTGTGTGCATGTGTGAGCACGCGTGACTGCGTCCATGAGGCAGCGTCCTTGGCGGGAGAGCAGCCACCACCACATCCCTGTGCAGGGTGTCTGGGGATCGTGAGGCCCCACTGCTGTCACAGGAGCGGCGATGGCCCTGCTGAGGACTCCGGTCCCCAGGGTCCCAGCTCTGAGCTTGTCCTGAAAGCGGGGCAGAGGCTGGACCCTGCTCCTGCCACAAGGACCCACTGCCTCCAGGGCTGGGGTCTCCATCTGGCCCCCCGCCCGCCCAACCCAGCATCCCTCCACTGAAGCAGTGCAGATGGAACCAGGGCAGGGCACCTAAGGGTCAGAGACCAGGTGGGCAGAGCTGGGACGTGCGAGGTTAGGCCTGTGCGGCAGCCCTGCACAGCCCTCTCTGGGGGCCTGGAGACTAGAGGGGAGGGGGGAAGGCTCTTGGGGGAAAACAGGGTTTGGGGAGAAGCCCCCAGCCTCAGGTCTCGATGAAGTCAAAGGTCGGCGCTTAGCCCCAGGGACCCTAGCGGAGGATCTGGCCAGGATGCTACCGGGCTGAGGGCAGCAGGGGGCTCTCACCGGCTGCCCAGCCCCTCCCTCATGCTGGCCACTGCTCCCTCCCCACCCCTCAGACGCACCCGACAGGCCCCTCAGTTTCTCCCCTGCCCGGCTCACAGTGCCCGAGGGGGCCAACGCCACCTTCACCTGCAGCTTCGCCAACACGTCGGAAAGCTTCGTGCTGAACTGGTACCGCATAAGCCCCAGCAACCAGACCGACAAGCTGGCCGCCTTCCCCAAGGATCGTAGTCAGCCCGGCCAGGACCCCCGCTTCCATGTCACACAGCTGCCTAACGGGTGCGACTTCCAGATGAGCGTTGTGGCCGCCCGGCGCAATGACAGTGGCATCTACCTCTGTGGCGCCATCTTCCTGACCCCCAAGACGCAGATCAAAGAGAGCCCCCGCGCAGAGCTCACGGTGACAGGTGCAGCCCCCGAGACAGGTGCAGCAGTGGGAAGCCCCTCCTGCGCAGGAACAGGAGCCCGCAGGGGTATAGGGGGCAGGGGCTCTGTCAGTCACTCAGAGCCATAGTGACTGACTCCTGACCTGGGGAGGTATGCCAGGTGGGAGCGTCCTGCGTGGATGCTCTTCTGAGGAGCCGGCCAGGTAACAGCTGGTCACTGCATGGCTGCGGTTCTGCAAGGCCCCTCAGGTCATGGAGAGGGCAGGGCAGGTAACCCTGGGGAAGGGGATCACGTGGAGGCTGCCCCCCAGGACCCTGCCCCCGAGGACCCAGCCCCAGAGGACCCTGCCCCTAACCTTTGTCCTTTGTGCCCTTCCAGAGAGAGTTGTGGAATCTCCCACACCACACCCCAGCCCCCTGCCCAAGCCAGGGGGCCAGTTGCAAAGCCTAGTGGTCAGTGTCACTAGCGCCCTGGTGGCTGTCCTGATGCTGCTGCTACTGGCCTGGGTCCTGACTGCCATCTGCCCCAGGGCCACTCGAGGTAATGTCTACCACAGCCCTGCCCAGCCCAGGCCGTGTCCTCCCTGGGCCCCTCCCCACACTGAGGACCCTGCCCAGGAAGGAGCTTGGCTGGGGTCTCCCAGCATCCCTGGGGTCATGAAGGCCCCAGCCTTGTCCCCTCCCCACCTGCTCTCAGCAGGCTCTGAGGCCTGGAGGAGGCAGGAGCCTCCGCACCCCTGGGGAGAGGCAAACGTCAGGTCCCAACCTTAGAGGTGTGAAGTAAACAGGACGGATGGGGGTGAGCCCAGTATAGAGGGGTGGTGAGAGACATCCCTACTACGTGACCCCTATGAAGGCTAAGGACACCCTCACACCCTGACCCCCAAGAGGGCTGAGGACACCCCACACCCTGACCCCCGAGAGGGCTGAGGACACCCCACACCCTGACTGCAGGAGGCGGATGGAGCTGACCTCTACCTGCTCTGCTGCCGATCTGGAGCCTGGGCCTCCTGTCTTCCAGCGGTGGGGTGTGTGGATGGGCCCCAGAGCCCATGTCCTCAGCCATCTCTGTTTCCTCCCCCACACGCCTTCCAGACATGTGCCCCTCTGCACTGTGCAGGTGGAGACATGAAGCGTTTCTGTGCGGCCTCACCTGGGAGGGGTCTGGCCCCTGCAGTGGGCGCCTGGCTCAGCAATTGATGGACCAAATGGGGACCCCTCATCATTGGTGGTGGTGAGCTGGGTCAGAAGGTGTGCTGCCCTCTTGGGCCCAGACAGCCTCCCGTCAGGGACTGAAGCCCCCCTGGACAGGCTGATGCAGCCCCTTGTGGCCAGGGCCCCGCTAAGACCACTGCCCTGGGGAGGACTGCTCGGCATCTGCCCTGACTCCAGTGTGTTTTTCTGCAGGGGCTGGAGGAGCCCGACGTGCCGACCAACCCCTGGTGAGCCTCGGCCCTGTCCCATGAGACCCACCCTCTCCACCTTCCTGGGGGGGCCCAGGTGCCTGAGAACCCTTAAACTTGAACTTCTAGCTAGGATCCTGCCTCCCAGGTTCCCCGGCAGCATGACCTAAATCCCCAAAGCCGTATCCTGGTACCTGGCCTGCCTGTGGTCTCCGAGTGCGTGGCCGATGGCAGGGGTACGCCTGCAGGGCCGTGTGTGGCTGGAGAGACGGGAGCCAGAAAAGGCACATTTTGGAATCTAAATCTGCAAGAATGCCAGGCACATTTCGGAGGGGGAAACTGAGGCAGAGAGGAGATGCAGCTTCTCCCGGTCACATGGAGGGGCAGTGAGGGGACAGCCCTGGCCTAGGCACAGTGCCTGGGCACACCTGCTCTAAGTGAGAGGTCCCAGGCTTGGTGATGGACATCAGCCCAGCAGGTGCTCCGGGCCCCTTCCCCGGGTGGGCATGGGAGACTGACTTCTCCCTTCCTCTCTGAAGGGAGGAGCCCTGAAGGAGGACCCCTCAGCCATGCCTGCGTTCACTGTGGACTATGGGGAGCTAGACTTCCAGTGTCGAGAGAAGACCCCAGAGCCCCCTGCCCCCTGCATTCCTGAGCAGACGGAATATGCCATCATCGTCTTCCCCAATGGGCTGGGTGTCTCGTCCCCAGGCCGCAGGGTCTCAGCCGACAGCCCTCGGGGTCCTCGGCCTCTGAGGCCTGAGGATGGACACTGTTCTTGGCCCCTCTGACTGGGTTCCTTGGCCGCCAGCATCCTGCAGACCTCCCACTGTGAGCCCAGGATGTGCTGGGCACACAGCACCCAGGGGCTGAGCGACCGGGAGACTGCCCTGTATCTGTGCCAGCCCCACCACAGGACTCCGACTTAATGCCATCAAGAGCCTGGGCAGCGGAGTCGCTGTCCCTTACAGTGAGGGCCTGAGTTGGACGCCACTTCAGGCTTTGCTGGAACAGAGTTGGCCCGAGCCCAGCTCTCTTGAACCACTGCTGCTGCTGCTGGGCAGGGCCGGGGTGGGGGGGAGTCGCCATGGCCCCCAGGGGCCTGGAGGTGGTGCCGTGAGGCACCCCATAACCAGGAGGTCCAGGGACATGCTGGACACAGGGCCTAAAGCCGTCCCTCAAGGGGTGCAGGGCGGGAGGCTCTTCAGGGGCCATGCTCCCCCAGGCCTGGAGGAGTTTCCAGGAAGGCCAGAAGAGTCCTGGTTGCGTGGCGAGCTCCTCGGCAGCCCCCCTTGGAGCCCACTCCGGCCTTCCCCACCCACCCTCCGGCTGCTCAGGAGGGTCCCATGGGCAGGGAGAGGGGCGGGGCTGGCTCTGGCCCCGCCAGGAGGGGTGAGGGGAGGAGGTGCAGGCACCCAGGGGTCCCCTCATGTGTCCAAACTGGAGAGTCAGGTTCTCTGCTGCCCAATCACAGTGCTATTTAGAGGGGCCTTGGCTGGGTTCTTGCAGGGCGTGGGTGAGGTGGTGCAGGCGTCCCCCGTCCAGCCGGGCACCCCACAGTGAGGCCTGGCCACCCCTTGACATGTGGCAGGACGGCCAGGGTCCAGGTTGGCAGCAGGCACCTGGGTGGTGGACCCTCTTCCTTTGGTTCTATTACATTTTAATTAAACATGAGGAAAGCTCTGAGTTCTGTCCTGCCTGAGTAGTTCCATTGCGGGTGGGGGGCAGAGGCCTCTGCTAGGCTGGCTTAGCCAGGCTGGGGCTGAAGACAAGGACAGTGGCTGGCATCTGGAGCCTAGCCCAAACCGGGCCCCCCGCTCAGAAGCACCAGGCCCTCCTGGCCCTCCTCACCTGGTCCACACTCAGGCACACAGCCCCCCACGTATGAATCCCTCCAACTTCACGTGATGATGGGCACCATGCTCCCCTCTTCAGGGTCCCACGGCCCTCTGCCCCCAGGCCACCTTGGCTGGCCCAGGGCAGCCCCAAAAAGCAGTTGGGCCTGTGTCTGCGTTGCTTCGTGGGAGTCCCTCCGGGGAAGGCCCTCACAGCAGGGTGGGTGGGCTGCACCAGGCTAAGACACAGCATTGGTGGGGTCCCTCCCCCAGTGCACGGGGCAGGGGAGACTCAGCCCAGGGAGGGGCACACCTGCTGCAAGCCCCGTCACTGTGCTGCGATCCACAGCCACTGACAGCCCAGCCAGCCGCCCCGTCCCTCCCTACTCCCAGGCCCTAGAACTCACCCCGTGCCTGCCACCCTGGGGCCCCGTCCTGGGTGAGGCAAGAGGTGGAGTTGCTGTGTCCATGTCCCGGACAAGGCAAGGAGGGAGCCTGGTTCTGGAGATTCCAGACAAGATCGGGGTGAGAGACAGCTGCCCGGGGGCTCTGCAGATGATGAAAATCTGAAGGGCCTCATAGAAAGACTACTGCAGGCAGTAGAGGAATCTGGTAGAGCAGCAGACATAAAATTAACACCCAGAGGTAAATGCCTTCCATATATTCAGATAATCACCAGTGAGAAGATAGAGTGGCAGGAAATGTTCCACCTCCAACAGCAAGAGATGAGATAAAACGATAAATGTGCAACCTGCGGACATAGGCCTCTTGGTTATGTAACCCAAAATAAAATCCTAACCCCCTGCATACTGGACAGCCAAGGGGAGCCCAGAAAATCCGCAAAGCTGAGTTCCTGGCCACGAAGGGAGAGAGGACAGACGTGCCCCAAATAGTAAGATACTGAGCTCTGACAGCACCAAGGGCCATGCAGAGCAAAGGCCAAACTCCTGCAGACCACCCACCTGTTCAACAGATCCCTCGAGTCTGAATCCTGTGCTTGTCTCTGGTCAACAGACTTCCTTGTCCTAACTTAAAACATTGCAAGCCTTTAGACAAAGCTTTATTTCTTTAACCAATTCCAAATCAAAGAGTCTTTGAACCCACCTATAACTGGTGAGCCCTGGCTTGGAGATGTCCCGCCTTTTGGGGGGACCAAACCAATGTACACCTTCCATGTATTGACGGATGATTTTACCTACAATTCCTGTCTCCCTAAAATGTACACATCCAAACTGCAGCCCAACTGCGGTGGGACCACTTGCTTGAGACTTCGTGGGCGTGGCTCTTGGGTCACACATATTTGGCTCAGAATAAACCTCTTTAAATTATTTTGCAGAGTTTGGGGTTTTTCCTTTTAACAGCTGCAAGGACTCGACTTCACAGGCATGTCAGTTCTTCCTACTTAATTTATGAATTTAACATCATCCCAGTAAAAACCCACATTTCTGGAACTGTGACATTCGTATGTAAAAGCAAACAAGCAACGGCCAAGGAAACCCTGAAAAGAAAGTAAAAGACGACCAGCCCCTCGAGATGGAGCCGCAGGGTGGGATGGCCCACGGAAAGGCAGAGCAGGCCCACCCGGGACCCAGGCCAGGGGGAGAGAGTCTCACAGACGGTGCCACACAGCTAAGGTCTGCTCCAGTCAGACGCCCCTGTGCTGCGCACGCGCACGGATCCAGTGCAGCAGAGAGACCCCACGAGCAGCGCAGGAACATGTGCGCCACCCCTGCCGGTGCAGAAGCAGCTCCAGCCTTCGTCTCTGTGTCAGAATCACCCATCGAAGAGCCCAAACGCACCGATCGACGGATCGGACTCTAAACCAGAAAACTAGAAATGCAGCCTGGCAGAAAAGTCACCCTTGGCACCCTGGGGGGACGCTCGCACCGTCACGCCGGGAGCCGGTGTCCGCCGGGAGCCGGTGTCCCGGTCACATGGAGACTGGGAAACCTGGAAAAGCCAGGTCAAAACTTCGGCAGGAAGTGAGCAGGAGACCTAACCGGACAGTTCACAAGAGATGTGTGTATGCGCTTGCATGCATGTCTACACAGGTGTACACGTGTGTGCACACACTGCTTATACAATATACACGTGTATATGTGCGTGCATATATGTTTCTTAATCAGTGAAAAGATGTTTGATTTTACTCATAACAACAAAGCTACAAATTAAAACCTCACCTAGGAGACTGGCAGAGCTGTGGACCCGCCACCTGGGGAGGACTGGCACTATCGGGGGATGGAGCTGGCACCTCAGGAGGGACAGGACAGCTCTCTGTCCCCAAAGGCAAGGAAGTTAGGGTGGTGTCAAAACGACAAGCAATTTGAGCATAAAAACACACCAACATTAAAATTAAAAATCAAATAGATTAACACATTTTGAGTACATTTAAAAAAAACAGTTCAAACTGATTCTCAAAAGAAAAAAGAAAAAGAAAAGCTCATGGGGAGGGGAGGAAGCGGTCGCTGACCTTGAGTGCGGGCGCTGGCTGCCCAGCAGAGGCAGGGCGCTGGGGGCTGGTGCAGCTGGGCTCAGATAAGAACCCCAGCGGGACACAGTCAGCACTTTGCATCCCGCCTTCCCGTAAGCGGCCCCTGCGCCGCCTCGCACTCACTTTTTCCGTCCGGCTCTGCCCCAGTCGCTGTGTCACCGGCTCTGACAGGCGGCGCCCACCCCACCCACGCTCCTTCGGCAGGCAGGTCGTCCCTGCCTGCCAGGCAGAGGCTGCCGCTTCAGGAGGGCCTGGGTGTGGCCGGGCCTGGGGCTGCCCCTGCCGGGCCCCCAGCCTCGCCTGGAATCCTGCTGGCAGCTCTGCCACACTGCCCTCAGGGCCCCTTGGCGGGAGCTGCCTCCTGTCTCTCCTCCCCACTCCGGAGCCCAGCCCACCAGGTCTTCCTCTGTGGAGTGTCGGGAGCTGGATGTGCCTGCTTTGGGCCCAGGTCCCGCAGGGCAGCAAGGGCAGAGTCCAGGCTCTGCAGAGGGACGTGCTGGACTGGTGGGGCTTGGCCAGGGACGTGGCAGAGGCAGAGAGAGCTGGTGACCTGGGTGCAGCTGCAAGGCTCTCGGGAGGCTGGTGGAGCACTGAGCAGGGCCAGTGTGTGGGTCCTGGTGGCCTCAGCCCTGGCGGGTGGGATGGTCCAGGGTGGACGGACGCCACTTTATGTCTGGGTGAGGCGCCTGAGTTTTTGGAGAGTTCAGGATGTGGAGGGTCCTCAGGAAGGTGATCAGGGTGGTGTGGCCACACGGGCATCCGCCCCACCACGGGCCCTCAACTGTTGCACCATCGCCCCCTTCTTGGGCGTCATGGTGTTTTCTCTCCTATATCCTGGTGAGGCTGCCCCACCCGCCACCAGGGCCACCTGCGTTTGTGCAGCCCCAGGGCGATGCCCGGAGGATGCACTGCCAGGGGCAGCTGGCCAGGGCTGTCAGTGCCAGGAACAGCACAACCACATGTGGAAAGGAAGGAAACGCCAGCACCTGCCGCAACGTGGACGAACCTTGAGGACAGTGTGCTGGGGAAACAAGCCGGTCACAAAAGGACAAATAACATGCGATTCCGCTTACACGAGGTCCTCAGAGTAGTCGAATGTACAGGGACGGAGGCAGACTGGTGGGTGCCAGGCCCAGGCAGGGAGTGGGGGTTAGTGTCCCGTGGGGATAGTCTCAGTTTTGCGAGGTGAAAAGAGTTTCAGTTTCGGGGCTGGGAGATCAGCCCTTGAACCGCAGAGATGGGTAGGGAGCAGGGGCCTAGGCCACCTCCCGACCTGGGACTGCCCCGGGCTGCGTGCGGGGGAGGGAGGGCCCCTGTGTCAGCCTCCCCCCTCACTGATGTGCAGAAGGGGAAACTGAGGCCCAGGGAGGCGTACCTGTATTAGTTAGGGTCCTCCAGAAACAGAGAACCCACATGGTCTGGAGAGAGAGTGGGAATAACAGAGAGAGAGAGAGAGACAATTGTTTTGAGGAGTTGACTCCCGTGGTTGCCGAGGGCAGCAGACGGAGACTCAGGAAGAACGGAAGCTGCAGCCAGGCCCAGAGATGGTCTGCAGGCTGCTGCCTCCCTCCAGGACCCTCAGCGGACTGGACAAGACCCACCCACGCTGCGGAGGGTCCTCAGCTGTACCCAAAGTCTCCTGACTCAAATGTTAATGTCGTCTTTAAAATACCTCCACGGCAACATGAGACTCTGTCTGACCAGACATCTGGGTGCGGTGCCTGGCCAAGTCGACGCTGAATCAACCGCTGTCGCAGCACCAGGCCCAGGCAAGCTGCATGACCAGCGAGAGGGACCCCGAGCTGGAGGGGCAGCCAACGTTGTGGGGCGGGGCTCCTTCGGGTGGGGGGCCATGAGACTGAACACATGGACAGCCTCGAGATGACAGAAATACTGTATAATCTTGTCTTACTTTTAGAAAGAAAATGCTTTTTTAATATATTAAATTTTAATAATTAATTTATAATAGCTATACTTTTAAATAATAAACTTTATTTGTAAAGCAGTTCGGAGTTTACAGAAAAATTAAGCAGAAAGTAGAGCGTTCCCAGACACCTCCCCAACACCGCCCCCCCCACACACACACACACGGCTTCCCCTGCTCTTAACGTCTCGGTTCC
Organism: Avahi laniger; assembly: GCA_963575035.1. Taxonomy (NCBI): domain Eukaryota; kingdom Metazoa; phylum Chordata; class Mammalia; order Primates; family Indriidae; genus Avahi; species Avahi laniger. The sequence continues at coordinate 86,912 of CAUYSK010001708.1, read as the reverse complement.
TGTGGTGCGTTTGCTGCAGTCGATAAACCCACACTGACACATTGGCACCCAGAGCCCGCAGCTTAAAGGAGGGCCCCGGCGCTGTAGGATCTGTGGGTTTGACACGTGTATGATCACACACACCCTCTGCTGTGTGCCACACAGAGCAGCGCCACTCCCGAAAGGCCTCTGTGGTCCACCTGTGTCTCCCTCCCTCCCCAGCCCCAGCAGCCACCATCTTTCACAGTCTCCACATTTCTGCCTTTTCCAGGACGTCCTGTACTTGGAGCCAGATGGTACGCGGCCTCTCCAGACTGATGCTTCACACAGCAGCAGGCATTTCCGTTTCTTCCCTGTGCTTCCAGGCCTGCCGGCCTTCCTCTTCAGCACTGAGTGGCGTTCCACGGTCTGCGCGCACCGCGGCTTGCTCACCGCCCACCTCCCGCAGGACGTCTCAGTTGCTCCCACATCGTGGCAGTTATGAGTAAAGCTGCTACCAATACCACGCGGTTTCTGTGTGGACATAAACGCTCAACTCCTTTAGATAAATACCAAGGAACACGACTGCCGAACCGCGTGATAAAGCGTGTTTAGTACCATTTTGCACCCCTCAGTGAGGACACGTCGAACGAATCACGGTACATCTACACCGTAGCAAGCATCATGCAGCTTTCCCTAATGTTTTCATTATGGTAAAATAAATGACATAAAATTTACCGTCTTAACCATTTTCAAGTGTGCAGTTCAGTGATATTAAGTTGATCCTTGATATTGTGAAACCATCACCACTATCCGTCTCCGTAACTCCGCTCGTCCTGAAAACTCGAAACTCCGCACCCAGTAAACACTGACCCCACCCTCTCCAGCCCAGCAACCACCATTCCACCTTCTGTCCACGAATGTGACCACTTGAGGTGCCTTAACTAAGTGGAGTCACACGGCATTGCTCCCTCAGTAACTGGCCTGTGTCCTCAGCACACTGCTGTCACGGTGCGTCCACGTTGTGTGTCAGAACGTCCTTCCTGCCTAAGACTGAACAACACTCCTGTGTGAAGAGACCACCTGTGTTTGTCCACTGTCTCCTAGGGGACACCTGGCCTGTCTCCACATCTTGGCTGTCGTGATGATGCTGCCATGAACGTCACGCACAAGGATCTCTTTGGGACCCTGCTTTAGTTCTTTGGGGTGTACACCCAGAGTGGGATTGGTGGGTCACATGATAACTCCATCTTCGACTTCCTGAGGAACTGCCAGACTGTTGTCCACAGCAGCTGCAACATTTTACATTCCCACCAGCAGTTACTGTGCAGTTATTAAGAAGAAATGAGTTAGGGCCAGGCACAATGGCTCACACCTATAATCCCAGTACCTTGGGAGGCTGAGGCAGGTGGATCGCTTAAAGCCAGGAGTTCGAGACCAGTCTGAGCAACATAGCGAGACCCCATCTCTAGAAAACATTGAAAAATTAGCCTGGCACAGTGGTGGCGCCTGTAGTCCCAGCTACTCGGGAGGCTGAGGTGGGAGGATCGCGACCGAAGAGTTCTGCCACTGCACTCCAGCCTGGGCAACAGAGCAAGAGGAAGAGGAGGAACAGGAGGAGGAGGAAAGAGTTAGGACTGCAAATCCTGAAAGACGTTGGAGTTGTTGGGAAACAGGCTGTGATGGGGTTTGCCGGCTGGGGACACGTTGGGAACAGCCCCTGAAGGAAGCCGGAAGAGCCAGGTGCATCGGGTCAGCCATGAGCCATCAGGAGGTGGCCTGGGATTCAGCCTCCTCCGAAGGGGACAGGGTGGTCACGGCACCACGACATGGTGTGACACGATAGGGCCAGCTGCGCAGCAGTAACAGCAATCTTACATTGAGAAAAAGGGAAGTATTCAACACATATACTCACATTTATAATTTATTTGTGTGAGTTTTGGGAGAGATGCAGAATACTGTTACCTCAAGGAGGCAGAATGGGGCCGGGCGCGGTGGCTCACGCCTGTAATCCCAGCACTGTGGGAGGCCAAGGCAGGAGGATCACTCAAGGTCAGGAGTTTGAGACCAGCCTGAGCAAGAGGAAGACCAGTCTCTACAAAAGTAGGAAAAATTAGCTGGGCATGGTGGTGGCACCTGTAGTCCCAGCTATTTGGGAGGGGGAGGCAGGAGGATCGTTTGAGCCCGGAGTTTGAAGTTGCAGTGAGCTGCGCTGACACCACGGCACTCCAGCCCAGGAAAAAAAAAAAAAAAAAAGGAGGCAGAATGGGATGGGGTGAGAATCTGGTTCGACTAGTCAAAACAAGTTTTTTGCTTTTTCTTTTTCTGAGACCTGAACAGAGAAAGGTGGACGAGCGCTCCAGGGCCCCAGGGCCGCAGGGACACCACCACAGACGGGGCTGAAATGGCAGAAGTGAATTCTCTCCCAGCTCTGGAGGCTGCAGTCAGGGAGAGACAAGGACATGCTGTCTCGGGAGGCTCCAGGGAGGACGCTTCCTGCCTCTACCTCGTCCTCCCGCGGCCTTCTCCCCGGTGCTGAGTCCACACCCTCTGCCAACAAGGCCATAGTCACTGGGGGACCCGGGGAACCACCCTGCTCCGGTAAGACCTCATGTCACCATGGTCACATCTACAAAGACTCTATTTCCAAATAAGGTCACAGCATGAGGTTCTGGGAGGACATGAATTTGGGGACACCACTCGCCCCAGTGTAGAAGTGAATGACAAGGAACCTCAGAGGTTTCTTCGGTGTAGATCTGAAAGCAGAAGAGCCGACTGCCATGACCTGGATGTCTGTCCCCCGGAGTCCCACGCTGACATCTGAACCCCCGAAGGGGTGGTGTCAGGAAGTGGGGCCTCACGAACGGGCTTGGGGCACTCATGAAGGAGGCCCAGAGCTCCTTCGCCCTCCCACCAGGTGAGGGTGCAGTGCGAAGGCAGGTCTGGAAGCCAGAACAGAATCTGCCCTCACGGTCTTGGGCCTCGACTTGGCCTTCCAGCCTCCAGCAGTACCAGAGACACATTTCTGTGTCCATGAGCCGCCCACCTGTGGTGCAAGGTCACGCACCCCAAGAGGTAAGACACGGGCCCGGGGCCCTGGCAGGCGGCCTTTCCTCTGAGGGGCTGAGGTTGGCTGCAGCTGGGGAGGGGTCCCCGGATGGTGGCCCGAACGCTCAGGGCTCTGAGGTGCCCCAGATCCAGGCTTTGGCCTGCCCCCGCCGCACCCCAGAGACCCCTCCCAGCAGGGCAGTGCTGAGAGGACAGGGGAGCAGTGAGGGGAACCCTGGTGGCTTCGAGGCCTCCCGGACGCCCTGGGGACCAGCAGTGGGTCCTCAGCCAGGGAGGTGACTGGATGCAGAGACACCCCAAGGGAGCTCATCATGCACAATTCACAGCGGCAGAATTGGGAGAAGCGGCACGGCGGGGGCTTGGGAAGAAATGAGGAGAGGCTCGAGGGCTGCCTCGTCAGAGCCGCCAGCAGCAGCGACCCCAGGAGTGCGTGTGTGCTCAGCAAGGTGGCCGGGCACCCACGGAAGTCCTTCCCATCTTTCTGCTTTTCCAGCATCCTACGATGTGCACGTACTGTTTTCACACTCAGAAATGAAGGCTAAAAGCAGACAATGAAGGGGTCTCCCTGAGGGATCACTGGCACAGTGGGGCCCTCTGGGCAGTGGCAGGAACTCCGCTGGTCCAGGAAGGTGATCCTCCGGGCGTTCAGCTCTGCCTTGGCGGGGAGGGAGGGACCGCTCTGGCTCCGGGCACTGGGCAGATGCACCCACTCAAGAGTCTCAGGCTGACTTCGGTTGTCAGAGGTGGCAGAGAACAGAGGTGCCACTTCCCCTCCTGTCACTGTGCTGGCCGCTCGCGGCGGCAGCAGCAGGAGATGTGGGGATTCTGAGGAGCCGCCCAGGCGCCAGCGCCCACCCCAGGCCTTGCGCGTGAAAAGAACAGCAAAGAAGCATCTGCCTGGACACAGGCGGCTCCTTTATTCCTTGCCAGTGAGCACACTAAGGAGAGCCTGGCAGCAGGCAGGAAGTAGCCTGGGCTGTTGGGTCTGGTCCCCCGACATGAGCCCTTCCCGAGAACAGCCACCTGCCTGACAGCACTGGCAGGAGCTGGTCTGCAACCCAGCCGGGCCGCCCCAGACTCGCCCTCTGTCCTGCTGGCGGAAAGGCCAGCCACGGAGCTCTGTCCACTTGGGCCCACGGCCTCCCAGCCTCACGACCCCGGTGCGCTCTGCTCCAACCCTGCCCCCGCCCCGGGAGCCCAGGGCCGAGCTGGCCGTTGGGTCGTCAGAAGGGCCGGCACTGAGGCTTGTCCCTAAGGTGGGGCAGCTGGGGGCCCGCGGGCACGTTCTCCAGGACCTCGCGCAGGGAGAACATACAGAAGGAGATCTCGTCATAGGAGGTCCTGGCCCCGCTCTCATACAGACAGGCAAAGGCCAGGGCCCCCACGGGGCTGGGCCCAACGGACACCAGGTCAGAGTAGCCACTGGGGCCCTCGTAGATCACCCACGGCTCTGTCCAACTGTGGGGATCCAGTGGGGACCGGCTCAAGCGGATGCCCATGTGCAGTCGAGCCCTGCGCCCAGCGGGGTGGGAGTACAGCAGCCACGTGGGGCTCTGGGACGGGGTGGCAGGGGCGGCAGGGAGGGCCAGGGCCCAGGTCTCCCTGTCCCCACAGATCCCAGGCCCAGGGCCACGCCCCTGGAGCTGCACGTGGCCTCCACGGGGGTCTCTGGCACCCTCCGGTGGGGGTTCCTGGACTCCAGGACAGAGACATGCAGGGCAGGGGCGGGTCCTGGGACCCACCGACCATCCCTCCCCCAGAGGTCTGCTGTGGGATGGAGCTGGGAAGCCCACAATGCTGCCCTGGCAGCCCCAGGCTGTCTCAGCCAGGGAGGGCACGAGCTCCCCGGGCAGGAAAGAGGTGCCCTCATCAGTGCTGAGCGCCTGCACACGGCTGCCCAGGGGGCTGCGGGCGTTGCAGTAGAGGAAACTGCCGGCCCGCCCACCGTCCACCACAGCCAGCTGGCACTCGCCGGAGCGGAGGTTGGGTACAAGGCCCCCGCAGTGCCAGGTGTGGCCATGGTCGTCGCTGTAGAAGGTGAAGGAGTGGGGGCTGGTCCGGCAGATCTTGCCGAAGCACTCCCGGCGGTCCACGCGGTAGGTGTAGGCGGGCACCAGCAAGCGGCCCGAGGGCAGCTGGATGCCGTGGCCCGGGCCCACGGCGAACGTGGCCCAGTCTGCAGTGAGCAGGGGCAGAGGTGGGGGCTCTAGTTACAGGGAGAGGGTGCTACAGGCAGTGCCCACACGGTGGGGGAAGGGTGAGCCTGGGCCTCAGGCGAGGGCAGCTCGAGCCTGACCACCCTCCACACACGGCTCGTCCGGCCACTTGAGTCCTCCCAGGCTGGACAAACCTTTCACCACCGTTAGCAGGCACCCAGGAGCCCATGTGGCCAGGTTCTTGGCCAACCCTGGACATGCGAGTGGTCAGCCAGCCCTAAACCTAGATTGACAGACACCAGCAGTGCCTGGCGTGAGAGCCGCCCAGACAGAGAGCAGAGGGCAGGCAGGAGGGTGAGGACCCGTGGGCCAAGGTCTCTGGATAAGCTGTGTGTCCCGTCCACGTCCCTTGGTGTAGCTCCCACGTGCCATGGAGGGTGGTGGGTGGGCAGCTCCTGGGGCTGGGCAGTGGGGGTGGAGAAGTCTCGGGCCAAGGCCCTGGACGGGGTTAGGAGGAGGTGAGAGAAAGAGCAAGTGGGAGGGGAGGTTGTCAGGTTTGGGGACTGAGAGAGGCCTCAGCATTAAACTTTCCCTCTGCAAGAGCCCAAGAAAGTCTCAGGTCATTGGGGGCAGCCTGCTCCTGCCCACCAGGTGGCTGGGAGGGTGACCGATACCGCATGCCTGGGGCTGGGGCATCAGAGGACGCTTTGGTCACATTTGGGTAGAGGTCCAGGGCAGGCTGGGCCGACCAGAGAGTCCCCCCATTCCGTGTGGACTGTGGGCCCCCACCTGCCTGCCTACCCTGCACAGCGCCGCCGATGGTCTCCTCTGTGAGGTCGCGGGTGCTGCTCCAAGTGAGGCCGGCGTCACGGCTGCTCACACAGCAGAGACGGGCCGCGTTCCTGCCCGTGGCGATCTGCACAGCCTCAGGTGTGTGGCCCAGCACGGCGATGAAGAAGAGGAAGACGGTGCCAGTGCCGGCGTCCAGCACGGGGCAGGGGTTCATGGAGCGGTGTTCCTCCAGGGCCGCCGTTCCCAGCACGCACAGCGCGCCCCACTGCCGGAGGAGGAAGGGCAGCTGGCCAGGACGTCCGGGACCTAGGCCCAGTCCCACAGGGGCACCTCGGGAGAGTGGGGCCTGAGCTTGCCCGTCCCTGCATGGGCACCCACCGTCCCCCAGCGCCAGCCCCAGCCCCACCCGGCCACTCACCCGCACAGAGCCCCCGGCCAGCGTGCCCCTCCTCAGCACCAGGCGGTGGGCGTGGGAGTCACTGGGGCTGAGCCGCTGCTCCACGAAGGCCAGCAGGGTAGGCCCGGGGGGCACCAGGAGCAGTGCGGGCACACGGTAGGTCAGGCCCGTCCTCTCCCGCTGGAAGAGCACGGTCCGTGCTGGGGCACGAGGGGCCCCCATGCTCTGCTGCTCAGAACAGGGCCTCCGGTCAGTGGACGGGGCCCAGGGAGCCCCCAGCGCCACGTCCACGTGTCTGGACTGGGGAAGGCTCGGCAGGGGCAGACGTGCCCACCTGGGCCCCACACTGTGCCCACCTCAGGGACGGCCCTGTCTCACACTCCCTCACCCCAGATCCGAGGCAGCTGCTCCCCAGCACATCCCAAGCCACAGCTCCCCCAATGTCAGTGGAATCAGCCCGTCCTCCTCTCAGCACAGCTCGAAGAGCTGACCCTCGGCCAGGCCTGGCTGGCTCTGGGTGTAGGGGAGGCTGGCCAGAGAGCACCCAGGCCCCTGCCCACGTGCCCGGGATGCAAGGTCATCACAGAGTTCACCCGACAGGATGCTGGACAAGTGGACAACTAGGGAGCTGCGCTTCAGACAAGGACGGGCTCGGCGTCCCCAAAGGAGGGGCTGCAACACCCCCGAAGCCACAGAGACACACACACGCAGGGACACATAGGGACACACACACACACATAGGGACCTACAAGAAGGGGAGCCCCAGGAGGTCTCCTGCAGAGGAGGGGCCTGAACTCGAGGCCGCAGAGGACGTCTTTGGGAACAGGGGACACACTGCTGGCCTCTCGGGCTGCTCGAGCAGGGTGGGGGTGGGGAGGCCCGGCAGAGCCCAGACTGTAGGTGCTGGAAATGGCTCCCACGTGCACCTGAGCGAGGCAGAGGTGGTGCTGGGGGAGGAGCAGCGAGAGGGATCTCAGGCCAGGGAGGCCACGCCCCTGTCCCACCCCTGACCCCTCCAGCAGAGAGGGACCACCCAGGAGGGGGTTGACGTGAGAAGCAGCTTTGTGCAGGTAACCCTGGGTGCTCATGAGAGCCACGAAGGGAAGGAGATGTGACCCCACCACCACCTGTGCCCCCTCGCATGGGTGGGCGCACACACAGGCGAGAAGCCAAGGCTGGGGAGATCAAGCGGGCTTCCTGGAGGCAGTGACCAGGGCTGAGTGAGCACTGAGGGCAGTGGGGTAGGGGGTGGATGACATTCCAGTGACCGACAGGATGCACAAAGGCCCCTCCCTGGCCATCCACAGCCCGCCCTGCAGCCGCTTCCTGAACTCGACTGGTCACCGGCCTCCCCTCGCCCATAGGCCGGGACTCCTGTAGGGGACAGGCACTTTGTGGTCAGACGCTGCCTGCAGGACATCCACGCCTGTGTCCTCACCCCAACCCCACCTGTGCGTGGGGCCCTCACATGGGGGGCAACTGAGAAACACTTCCACGGGCAACTGGACCCCGTGCCCAGAGCATGGCCGGGGAAGCCTCTCTGGGAGCCACCCGCCCCTGGGAGTTTGCTGCCAAGAGAAGCTCCCAAGGGCAGGGCCCGGTGGGGGGCGTATTGGGGGCACACCTGGGGTCTGCCTGCTACAGGCTGGACCCACCAGGGGGCCTGTTGGTCTGATTTGCTCAAAGGCAGACCAGGGCGGTGAGTGAGAGGCACAGCCAAGCACAGGGGTGGCCGGGAGGAGCTGCACACAAGTGAGGCGGGTGGCGCCCATCGTGCAGGACTCTGAGCGACTGGGGCCCACGGCCAGTGGCCTGGGCCAGCCTCACACAGGAACCAGATGGGAGCGCCAAGAGGGGAGGGGTGGCGGGTGCCCACATCACCTGGCCAGGACCAAACTCTCACACACAGCACCACGCACATTCGCCAGGGAGGTGGGCCCCACGCACGAAGAATGGGCTAAGAGTGAACACTCGTGGAATCCAAGAGCAGGCCGAGCCCGTGTCTGCCAGGACCCCGAGGGCTGGGACAGACCCCTCCATCTCACCCATCTCAGCCATGCAGCCCGCGGCCCTCCCCGCTGCCAGCTCGGCCCGGACAGCAGCTTCCTGTCTCCTGGCAGCCCCGGCTCTGTGTTCAAAGGGCAACTTGTCCAAGCGGGAAGCAGGTGCGGATGCCACGTGTCCCTCTGGGCCAGACAGGCACAAGCGAGACATTCTCTGTGCACTTGGCTCATTCCCCAAAGCCTGGGGCCACGGGAGCAGCGTCAGCACACCCTGTGGAAGCAGGAACCCAGGCCCACCGCAGCCCGGGACAGAGCAGGAGAGATGGACACTGCAGGGACTAGCTGGTCACCCCCCCCTTTGCCCAGAGGGAACACTGAGGCCTGCAGAGGGCATGGGGCTGCCACACGGTTGGGCATCCTTGCCAGGGCCAGGCCCCAGGCTTCCACAGGGCCTCAACATCCCGGGGTAGCCCCTCAGCCCAGGAGGAGGAGCACGGCCAGCCCTTCCCAGTGTGGCCGACTCAGCCTGTCCCAGGGGGTGGCTTGACCAGGGCGTCTGTGTTCCAGCATTAACTAGCGTCCACACACCCTCCCCGACAGGGCCCTCCACGGGGAACCAAGTCACAGAGGGGAGGGGGAGGCCTGGAGAAGGGGGACCTCCAAGAGAAACTGGTCTTCTGGCACCTGGACCCCTGGCAGGTTGTAGGGCTCATTCCATGGTCGGCAGGGATGGCCACAGGCCTCCCGGAAGGGTGTCCTGTGAGGCCAGCCCAGTCCTTCCCCTGCACACCCCTGGGCCACCATGTCTTGGGACCTGCCAGAGGCTCAGCCTGCCGGGGGCATCAACTCACACCCACATAACCTACAAAGCCCCTTGCACAGAATTCTGGTAGGGGGCCCTCAGGCGACTCTGACCCCTCAGACTGCTTCTCCAGTCTGTGCCACGAGCATCCATGCCCTGGCCAGGGCAAGGACTGGGGATTACAGATCCTTCCGCCTGGTGGAGTGTCACCGATGGGCCCATTTGCAGAAAGATCGTGTGGACTGGGGCGGACCTCCCAGCCTGGGGCACCCCGACCCAGTCTCATCCGTCCTGTGCTCCGAATCTGCCCTTGGGACCCCTCAGTGTCACACCCACCACGTGGGCCAGGAAGTTGTCCCACTGGGGGATCCATGTGGGACCTCTGGCTGGAAGGGCCTATGGGGGCCAAGCAGCCCACCCCTTGTTTTAGAGGAGCTGCCCTGGGGGTGGGACTTGCCCATCACCCCTAGAGAAAGAGGGGTGGGGGGCAGATGCCCTCAGGAGCCGGGTCCTGGCCTGAGGGCCAGGGGTGTAGGGTGAGGGCACTGCAGGGGTGAGCTGGGTGGGACTCACCGGCCTCCTCGGGAAGGCTGCAGAGCTGCTGGAGGGGTGGCCAGATCACCCGTCCCAGCGCGGAGACAAGAGCCCACTGTGTGGGTAGTGAGCCCAGGAGCTGGCCGCGCCCCAGGGCTACGTCAGGACGCTGACACTCCCCGAGTTGCACAGCGCAGCTGCAGCCCAGACCAGGGAGCGGAAGGGTGCCCAGGGCAGCGTTGAGACAGCCCAGGCCAGCGCAAGCCCCTTTGCACTGGGATGCTCAGGGCGGGTCACCTGGGCTCCGGGCACACCACAGCTGGGGTCCAGCTGCTCCTCAGCCCCAGGATGCCAGCCCCTTTGGGCCTTGACACACCCCAGTCCCATGTCCATGCTCCCAGACCTGGCCAGGACCTGGGTGGGCCAGCATCCCACCCCAACTTTCTGTGCCTCCCAGGGCAAAGGGTGGAGCCCTATGCAGCACAGCCGCCCCCCAAGGGGTCCTGCCAGCCCCGTTCCCGTGGGCCGCTCCTGGCCGCTGTCTCTGAAGCAGCTGTGGTACCCCATGCCCAGCCCAGAGTATCAGAGGAGGCCACAGGCCCTTGGTGCTACAGTGTGAGGATCTCTGAGGGATCTCCCTCCAAGGGGCTCCCCAGGCCCTGAGGACCCTTCCTCTTCCCTGTGAAGGGCGGGGCTAGCAGCTTCTCCAACAGCTGGGGCTTCAGTGGGAAAACAGGACATTTTGTGACTTACAGGCCAAGGTGCTAAACCTGCTGTGTCCTATCAGGTCCCCAAGGCCTGAGGGGATTTACTGGGGAACCCGGAAGAGGGCAGGAGGATGTGGGACACAGGGAAGGAGGGAGGGCTGGGCTCTGGCTCCCTCTGTCTCATTCGCCTGGCCACGTGGGCCACTCACCACGGCCACAGCCAGGCCCCAGGAGGGGAGGACTGAGTCCCGGCGGCTGGGACACAGCACGGGACGCACCCCTTCTGCTCACACCACGGGTCCTGGCCCAGGGGCAGATGGGTGGGAAGGGACAGCCTCCCTGCCTGGCGGACACTCCACCCCAACCAGAACGAGCAGGTCCACCTCCCTCCCCTCCTCCACCAAGTCCAGGACTGGCAGACAGGGACCAACGCCGCCTACTAAGCACCCAGGTTCGCAGGGAAAGGGAGCCCCCAGTTCCCTTGTGAAGCCCCCTCACTGGGCCAACCAAAGGCAGAGGCCAGGTCTCAGGGCAAGGCCGTCCGACCAGGGTATGTCCGTCACCCGCAGCCCACAGCTCGGCCAGAGATCCCTGGGCACATCTGAGGCTCTGTCCCCTTGGTATAAATGCCCCAGAGGAAGAATTTTCCTTACTGTCCTGAAGAAGCCAGAACCTCCCATCCTGAGGTCTGAGTCACGGGCTGGACAGCCGCTCAGGACCGGTGCAGACCCCAGCGGCACAGAGAAGGCCTGGAAATGCCCCTCCCCCAGAGGTTTCCACCACACCCACTGTGCTCCCACCTTTCATTAGCTACACAGAGCTGCAGCGGCCTGAACACCCTGTCAATGGACCACTGGCACAGGTTGTTTTCAGAAGTCTCTATTGCAAACAGCAGGCACTCACACATTGTGGTAAAGACCCCCGCGGTCCCCTCCAAAAGGACAGTACCAGTCTACCTCCCTGCCAGCCTCAAAGGCTGAGACGAAATGGTGAATTGCTACTGTGACTTCATTTCTTAGACTACAGTACAGTTGATAACGGGACCCACATCGTGGCTGCGAAGGCCGTGGCCACCGTGGCCCAGCTCTCTCCCTCTCCCCCAAGACAGCCTGTTCTCTGTGCGGAAGAGCAGTGTTTTCTCCTTACCCTGGGTTCCCCCGGCCCCCGTGAGCTGGGGTGGGGGGCTTGTTTCCTTCATTGTGTGACAGTTTCTTACCTGATGTCTTTTTTTCCTTCTGGGGCCCCTACCCCCGACAGCCATCCGGATGATCCGGTTGGCGCTAACTCTTAGGGGTGCCCATGCTATTCTTCCCTGTCCCTGTGCAGCTTTGGGGAGTCCTTTTCCAGTTTTCAAACATTCTTATTTACTCTCAAGTCAGTAACTCTTCTAATCTCATCAAAAATCCACCTTTCTCAAAGTTCCCTCCATTTTGTAGGTGTCCAAGGGAGCTGCCTGCTCTGATCACCTAGGGCCTGGGCCTTCTTTGAAACACCGACTCCTGAAATGTGTGGACATGTCGAGACACAAGAGCCTTAGCCTGCCACCAGCGTTGCAGGCTGAGGGCCCTGGCACAGCAGGAAGGGCCAGGCTGAGCCTCTGGGCTGGATGTGAGAGCAGCTACGATTCCTAGGCGTTCCAGGCCCCCTGCCTTTTCCAGGGTGTGTGCCACTGGCTGGCGTGCACCCCACTCCAACCGATGGCCACCAGGCAGCCAGGGGCCACGTCCTGCCAGCCAGGGGGACTCAGTCCCTCCCTATGAGTGACAAGGAGGGGCACTCAGAAGCTGCCTTCTGGTACTGCATCCAACGTGGTCTCCGACCAACCACAGGTGTGTTGGACACCGGGCCCCTCTGAGCTCTTTCAGCAAGTTGTATGTTTTCTCCTTCACTGCACATGCATGGGCTATCCCGGCAGGGAGCTGTGGAGCCGACGCCCAGCCTGTGCTCAGGCTAAACCACTTGTTTTGTGAGCAATTCTCACATCTCTCAATCTAAACTTCGGTAGGAGCCAAAGATGGGGAGCTGTTCCCAAACACTCCAAAGGCTGGGCTTGTCTTTGTGGCACTGTCTATGGCTGTTGTGACCAGTGCCATGTCTCTATGGCCTGAAAATTCAGGGGGAGCTAAGGTCCTTCAGGGACCCAGAGCCCCACTGCTCAAGGCCCTAGGGATTCCCTGGGCTCCAGGAGCTCTGAGGGCAGAATGTTGAGCCACAGATAAGTATCATTCGCTCTCCTACTCGTAAGACCTTTTATCCAATGGACGGATGCTCAGCTGCACAGCCGCAGACCAGGCATGCCTGCCGCCCTGGATTTAGGGACCTCTTCAAGAGGACGAGTCCCGGTGAGCATCTTCCTTGGGGGCTTCACTCTCTTCTTCACTTTAGAGCAGGCCCTGCTGGAGCCCAAGGTCTCTGGGATGGCTGCGGAGAGGGTCTGGTGTCAGCTGGAGGCCCTCTCCCTGGCGCCAGCCCCTCTACCCCTCCAGGAATTTGATGTTCTTGGGGGGCTTCTTTGGGAACTGCCGCGAGTACAAGTGGGCCATGTACTGGATCTCGGGCAGCACCATCCGCTGACACGTGCGCAGCATGGCGTTGTCCAGGTCCTGCCTGAGGTTGTAGCCCAGGATGTCGGCCTTGCCCGACTGGTAGGGGCGCAGCCTCCGGTCGGTGATCTGCATCTTGTTCTTGGGTGCCGCGTCCTGCAGGCACAGAGCGGCGAGCTCCTGCCGCCGCGCCCGCAGCTGCGCGACCTCCCTGCCCAGCCGGCGTGGGCCCAGCTCGGTATGCAGCTGCGCCCAGAAGCTGCGGTTGAAGTGCTGGTACAGGCGCCAGTCCAGTGCGCACCAGCGCTTGGCGCGCTCCTGGCTCTCGGCCGCTAGGCTGGTGACAGAGCGCGCGCTGCGCGCGTTTAGCCTAAAGGCGACCACGTCGTCCAGCTGCCAGCGCAGCCGGTGCCGCAGCAGCACCATGGACTCGTCGAAGTGCTCAGCAATGAGCAGCAGCTGGAAGCGCCGCTCCACGTCGGCCAAGCGCGCGCGCACGTAGCTCTCCTCCGCTGGCGCGTTGTGGTCGAAGCCGAAGTCGAACCACATGTTGTTCCTGGCGTAGGCGTTGTCCAGCCCCGCGCTGGCATTGTAGTAGGCGAGCGGTGCGGCCAGGAAGGCGTCCAGGCTCTCCACGTGGCGGAAGGCGGGGGCGTGGTTCTTGTAGTAGATGAAGGAAGACTCCAGCTGGGAGACGGGGTTTCGCAGGATGGAGAAGTAGAAGGTGTCCTTGGGCATGATTTTCTGCACCTGGTTGGAGACAGGTGGGTCGCGGGCTGCAGACTGGCGGGGTGCCCTCGGCCCCTGCCGGCGGACGGCGCTTGGGAGCAGCCAGGCCAGACACAAGCCCTGCGTCCCGTCTCGGTGGTCTCAGTGCTCGGGCATGGGGCTCAGGCCCAGGATGCCAGAAGGGGCTTCAGGAGGAGGGAGCCCTTGAGCAGAGGCAGGCAGGACAGGGGCAGCCCAGGGGCCACAGGGCCTGGGGTGTGGGGCCCGGCCAGCCTCAGGGAGGGCCGCCAGGGTCCCTGGGATTGCGGGCCTCGAGCGCACACCCTTTTACAGAGGAGGAATCCCAGACTCTGAGGAGCCCAGCCAAGGTTTTCGCAGGGTGGGTCTGGGTTCACCTCCTGCTGTGACCCCACAGAGGTCCCATTTGTCACCATTGACCCGCTGGAGGTCCTACTCCGCTGGAGCAGAGTGTCCAGGAGAGAGCAGCAGGCAGCCTCCCCACCTACCTGCCCCGTCCTCCTGCACCTCCCGGCTGCACACCGGAGCTGCCCTCCCCAGCCCCTCAAGAGGCTCCCTCACCCCACCTCCACAGCTTTGGATCCCGCCTTTAGCCTCCAGGCTACAACCACCCTCAACCCCCGGCACAGATAAAAGCCACGTGCATCACAGGCCTCCGACCCTCAGGGGCTGGCGCACCTCAGGAAGGTTGAACCTCAGGTGGTTGCACATGATGTTGAAGCGCCGCTGAGAGCTAATGCTGTTCTGACTCGCACCCTCCACGTAGCGTGCCAGGAAGAGCCAGGGGTAGCCCAGGTGGAAGCTGGAGCCAGCGGGCAGTGCCGCGGACAGGTTGTGGGTCTCGGCGAAGCGGTAGAGGATGTTGAGCACGGTGCTGCTGGCTGTCTTGTGCGTCTTGAGGAACATGATGTTGGTGACGGGCAGCCCCTTGGTCTGGCCCCCGAACAGCCTGGGAGGGTGGGCACAGGTACCATCGGTGGGTGGGTGGTGCCCGTGCCCCGGGCCAAGCCTCGACCGTGGGACCTCCATCCCAGCAAGCCCAGCGAGACCCCCAATTGGCACCCCCGGCTCTAGGTTGGGCAGCCACTGGGCAAGCACCCTGTACCACAACATCATGACCTCAACACAGCAAGCCCCCACGGATGTCCCAAACTGCCCCCATCACCATGCTGCCCCAGCCCCTGCCCCCAGCCCCATCACTGTGCCCCTCCCCCCGGTCCTTTTAATAAAGGGATTTGTTCCGTGAAACTTGAATTCAGTTGAGAGCCACGCTTAGGGATCTGGAGGCCACATGGGGCCTTGAGGCCGCAGGTTCAGCTGTTCCCACCATGTGCCACTGGCTCAGTCCCCAGGCCCAGGAACCCCCTGGGGACCCCAGCCTTCTCTCTGGCTCTCAGGGCACCCACCTGGCCCCAGCACATGCCCTCGGTCACGTGTGCAGCATTCTTGGCTGACCCTTCATCCCAGGAAAAGGAAGAGCCCCTAAAGCGGAGACCGGCTGGCCTGACAAGCGGCCAGAGCAGACTCTAGGGCTCCTCCTGTGACCCCATCAGGGCACCCACCACAGGGGCCTGGAGCAGCAGGGCAAGGCTAGCAGGCATGACAGGGATGGCGGGACAGGGTCCAGGGGCCTGCGCCAGCCCTGGGGCAGGGGGCGTGGGCACAGACACTATCCTGGGACCCACCTGCCACTGCTTGGTCCAGGGGGTATCGGAGGCCCTCCCTTCTGTGGAGATCCAACCGGGGGGCCATGGGGCAAGGGGGTGGCCCAGGGTTTCAAGACCCTCCCAGCAGCCTGGCTACAGTGGCTGGGAGGTGAGCAGGGACTGCCATAGGTCTGGCCCTCGTCCTCCCAGACTGCACCCTGGCCTGGCCCAGGCTGACCAGGCCACCTCTGTCAGGAGGAGCCAGGAGGCCTCTCAGAGGTTCCCCTGGGGCCCCGGCCATGCGTTCCGGTACTGTGAGGCACCCAGGGAAGCACTTACGGTGTGAGTAGTTGGACATGCGTGTGCAGAAAGCCGGCCAACAGGAGCACAGTCAGGGCCAGGAGGAGGAGGATGGCCCGGAAGCATCTGTGGTGAGGGCGACCCCGTCAGTGCCCCAGTCCAGGGCCACACCAGCCCCCGCCCTGCCCGCCACCTCCCCTGCCCTGGAGTCAAAACCAGATCTTTGGGCCTCCCGTAACCTCTGTAACAACCCGTGTGAACATTTGCTAGGCACCCGCCCATGGGGTGGGGGCTCCACCCCAGCCGCTCCCACTTGACTGCCCCGTCCCCTTCCCTGGATTGACTGTGGCAAGACAGAGACCCCAAGTTTGGCACCTCCAGGGGTGAGAGGTGCTGTGGACTGAACTGTCTCCCAAAAGCCCATACGTTGAAACCCTGTTGTATCTGGAGGTGATCTGGGCCTTTGGGAGGTGATTAGGGTCAGATGAGGTCCCGACGTGAGCACCCCCAGCCCACGAGGACACACAGAGAGCACAGCGCCTGAGCCAGGAAGACAGTTCCCTCCAGGACTGACGTGGCACCACAATCTTGGGCTGGCAGCCTCAGAACCAGGAAATGCCTGTGGTTCAAGCCCCCTGTCTATGGCATCTCGTGGCAGCCTGGGCTACGATGGGGACAAGTATGACGTCTCCCAACAGAGGTAGGTATGCTGCCATACCCCTGGGAGAGAGGACAGGGCCCCACAAAGAGGGCCTTTGGAAGGCCTGGCCTGGGCCTGAGGATGGCAGATGGGCACAGGCTGTGATCCCTGGGCAGGGAGCCCTGGGTCCTCTCACCCCGTGGGCAAGGCTCCCTATCAGCGGAGAGCAACAGAGGGATCCCTCGAGGGAGGGGTGGGGAGAGCCACGTGGGCCGTGGCCTCTCAGTGCAGGAGGCCAAGCGCAGGCTGCAGAGAACTAGACGCCAGATCTGGACTCAAAAGAGCTTAGCACCTGGAGAGGACACAAGGATGAGCTTCCTGCTTGGACTGGGGTTTT
Organism: Avahi laniger; assembly: GCA_963575035.1. Classification (NCBI taxonomy): domain Eukaryota; kingdom Metazoa; phylum Chordata; class Mammalia; order Primates; family Indriidae; genus Avahi; species Avahi laniger. The sequence continues at coordinate 70,221 of CAUYSK010001708.1, read as the reverse complement.
TACACAGGGCTTTACAGGGTCCATAGGGGTGTGACAAGCAGGTGAGGAAGGAGGGATCGCCACCAAGGTGAAGCAGGGGCGTGTGGGAGGAGGGGCAAAGGGGGTGGGGGGCCAGGACAGCAGGGAGAGCAGACTTGGGCCTGGTGGCCCTCCCGGCAGCTGGAACCAGCCAATGTGGACCCCGCTGCTCAACGCGGGGAGGACCGTCCTGGCGCTGGCCACAGGGGCGGGAGGAAGGCCAGACGAGCCCTGCCCCAGCCCACCTCAGCCTCGGACCCGCCCGGGGCCCCGTCCTAGCAACTGCTGCAGGCAGCAGGTCCCTGCTGCCCGCACTCCTCTGCTTTGGGGAAAGGAGATGATTTTTGCATAAAACAATCTCGAAATTTAATATAATTCCCCCAAAGAGAATTTTTAACTAAGAAGTAAATTCTAAAATTCAAATGGACGAAACACATACCATGACTGCTAGGACAATGCTGAACAGTAGTAATAAGGAATGCCAGGTCCCCTGGATACGAGAATGGGCGGAAAGCCACGGTTGGTCGCTGAGCCGCTGGGCGAGGGTGGGAGAGGCGGCTCCAGGGGAGGCGACGGGGGCAGCAGACAGCGACGGTGCACCTGGCGAGCTCCCCACGGGACTCGGTTTGCAGCTCACCCCAGAGATCGGGGTAAATTCCATTTGGGCCGAAGGTTTAAGTGTGAAAAGCGAAGCCACTGAAGCAGTCGAGGGAAGGATGGGACTGAGCTTGCGGGTTTGAGTAAGACACGACTCAGAAGGTGTTAAAAACAAAAAAAGGTAAATCTGGCAAAATGTAAGGTTTCTTCACGGCAAAGACGTGGCTACACGGTTGAGAAGACAGCCAGGCGGGTGCAGGTGGGCGACAGGCACGCTCACCCCGCCAGCCACAGTCCATCTGAAGTGGAAAATTGGAAAATTCCACTAAAGTGGAAAATTCCACTACCGGGCTTTGTCCTTTACATTCTTTGCCTGAGGCCCCTCCTCCCCTGCAACCTTTCTCCTCATAAGTCACCTGTAGCAATTAGTGTACCAGGCTGTAAAGTAACTTAGGACTCTGCCTCACTAAAGTTAACCCTGTTGTAACCCTCCCCCACTTAAGCAGAGTGTATAAAAGACTGCAATGTTCTTTGTCTGGTGCTCAGAGTTTTGGAGGGAAAAAGCCCCATCTGAGCCCGCTGGCATATAAACCTGTTTTTTGCCAATATTTGTGTGTGCGTGTCAGTCTATTCCCAGTCTGGCGCAACACATCCCCACTGGGGCGCTGCAGCCCACCTTCCACCCCGCTGCCTCTGACAGCGAACCAGGTAGACCCAGGCCTCCGCCCCCGGCTGTCCCGCGCCCCACATGTGGCCAGCCAAGGGCCGCCAACAGCCCAGCCCGCAGAGGGACTGGCCCGTGGCCCCAGCCCCTCGCTCCCAGTCACCGGTTCAGGGCACACGGTTTCCCAGCCTCACTCACCCCCGTCCCACCTCCCCTTCAGACAAGACCAGAGCACCCCTGTTCCCCTCGACCGTGCCAGAGAGAACTTCAGGATGGAGGGACATGGGGACACCTGGTAACACCCACAACAGCAAAATGATCAACGTTGGGTGACACGAATCTGTCTTCCACAGAAGCCAGCCCGCCACAGGAACAGGCCGCGACTCTGTTCTCACGACTGTGCGGGGCCCTGAAATTTGACAGCTCGTCAGCTGGGAGGTGGCACGGGAGGGCTCCTGCCCATGGTACTTGTCCCCAGGGTGCTCTTCTTAGGCGCTTCCCCGCCCAGGCCTGGAATCAGCCAGGCCCTGGGGTAGGGGAAGAGTGGGAGGGCGGCCACCGCACGGGGGGTGGGGGGGTGGGGGGGGGAACGGCGCCCCAGGCAGGATCGGTCAAGTCCTTATCGGCAGGAGGCACACGCCTCCAAGTGAGAAGGGACACGTTTTCCCAAACCCCAGAAGAGGCCCCGCAGAGTCGTGGTGCTCTCTGCTGGCCACGCTGAGGTCAGGACACCCTCCCGGAAAGCAGTTTGTCATCCCTTCCCATCTAGGTGGGGACGGGGGTTTTACAGTGCCATGGTTAGCATTTCACCCCGCCCAATGAGGCCCATGGCACTTCCCCAGGCCGGGCTCTCCACAGGCTCAGCCATCACTTTGTTCCACCACCTTAACTCCCTTCCCCAAATGCTGCACTTTCATGGTTCCCCGCAGACCCTAATAAAACTCTGGCCCACGCTGGTCACCGGCCGCAGCTCTGCGTTGACTCCACAACAGCCTCCCTGAAGCAACGTGCGTTTGTCTCCACTCACTGCAGCTGAACGAGTCTCAGAGGTCCCGTGTTTCTCGAGGCTCCCCTTCCCAGCAACGCCTTCAGGGCCAGGGTCAGGGTTGGGGGTGAGGTAGGGGTCAGTGTGGGAGCACCAGGGAAGGCGGCAACCCTAGGCGCAGGGAGGGCAGCCCAGCCAACGCCATGGCCGCCGACTGGGCCGTGGCAGGGAGTCGATTTCTGGGCTGCGGATGGTGATATGCTCCACCAAGCAGAGGGTGGGGTGCGAGAGCCCCTCTCGGGCCTGTGTCTGTCCTCACATGAGAGACACACAGACGTTCATTCTCCAAGGAGAGCCCACGGCTGCACAACCACAGACCCATTAAAAACCAATGAATTCTGCGCTTTAAATGGGGGAAATCTTTGGTATGTGAATTACATCTCAATAAGACTATTTTAAAAAAACATAAATTTAGAAGGTTTTAAAGAGTTCAGCTGTCTGTGGAGCTCAGAGCTGGCATCCAGGCCCTGCAACCTTTCTCTGGGGTTGGCCAGAGTTGCCTGGGGTCTGGACGGCCTCAGGGCTTGAAGGCTCCCAGCAGGCTCTGGTAGGGCGCTGGGCGCCGATTGCTCTGGGCCAGGCTGGGCTGCCAGGGGCCCCAGCAAGGCACCGCAGACTTCTGTGGCTCTCGAGAGAAAGAGCTGACTGGACCGAGAGACAACACTGGACGTGGTGTTAGCCCAGTTCCAGACTGGGCCACTGGGGGACGCACAAGGCCGAGGCCCTGGGGACCTGCAGGTGGGCAGTTCCTGGGCATTTGGGGAGAATTCCTGGGTTTCTGGGTAAGAACCAATAAAAGATCTAAAATTATGGATAATAAACAGTCTTAAGACCTTCCATCTCCAGCTCAGGGAAGCAGCACCCCAGCTCGGTAACTCGAGGGCCAGCAGCAAGCGGCGGCCACCAGGCCCCAGGGCTGCCTACGAGGCAGGGGCAGCTCCCAACGCTGAAGACCTGGGGACCGAGAGCCCAGAGCACAGACCACAGTGCAAAGGCCAAAGTGGAGAACCAGATACGACGCCCGAACTCAACACCTCCCAAATAACAGCAGAAAGGGGTGTGCGCCACCCTGCACCCAGGGGGTTTCTTCTGGAAAAGTCACGGTGTCCCTGCTGTTGGCTCATCACCCAGGGGAAGCCAGGACACAGACACCCCTTGAGTGTAGGCTCATCTCCCTGCTCTTGGATCGGGCTGGCCTGGGATGCTTTGACCACAGGGTGGCTGGAGCAAAGCTGTGCCATTTCCAGGGTTGCCCTGAAGAGCAGGTGGCCTCAGGCCACCTGAGGAAGCAGTTCTACCCCAAAAGAGATAAAAACCCCGTGCGGGGAGCCAGTGACAAGTGAGGCCATGGGGCTGACACCCCCATCAGAGCCGCCTCAGGATGTGCCCAGTGTGGCCACAGAGGGGCCACCCCACTGACCGCTGAGCCCTGGAGTACCAGCTTCCGGTGCTGTGTCAGGGCCTGTGTGCAGACGAATGACTCGTGCAGAGCCCAAGGTGGCTGTGTCCCCACTGTCCCCCCCAGGAACTCCCGCTTCCCCCCAAACACCACTGCTTCATGCTCAACGCCTAGTGTGGCATCTTTTCCGCCATGGTCTGCACCCAGGTGCCGTGAAGTCAATGCAGCAGGTTCGCATCATCCATGGTGGGGGTGCAACCACCACTTTCACTGCTGGGAGTTAGCTATACTCCCAGCAAAACAGGTCCCAGGCAGGATCATCACAAGAGATTTGGAAATAATAGAAATAGAGAAATAACAGAGGCAGAGAAATAACCGAGACAGAGACATAGTGTAGTTTAAAGTGATGGGGGAGTCAGGGGTCCTCCAGCATTCCCGTGAGCTGTGAGGTCATGAGTGAAGTCCCGCATCAGTATTTACTGTTGCAGCAATTAGTTGCCAGTGGTTACAGATTTATGTGAACAGACAATTCATTTAAGTTTTAAGGCTCCCCAAAAGTTTCTAGAGATCCCTTAATTAACTCTATCTATGTGAGCTAACAGTTACAAAATTTTTCTAAGATAAACTTAGATAAAATTGTCAATTAGATAAAATTGTCAATTAGCAGAAAAGCTAAACAGAAATATAGAGATCATATATTTCTTTTTTTTTTTAAGACTAGTCAAGTGCAGTAGTGAGGAGGGGGGTTAAGTAGTAGAACAAGGAGTTCAATCTGTAACTGACTGTCAACAATCAAGTGAGATAACTCACTACCTTCGGACCAGCCGAGATCGTATATTTCTTTATCTAGTTTTCTATTAACTGAGATAAGTGGTCAGGAGGGAAGCAGGAACTGTCCTTAAGGCTAATTGGCTTTAGCTGCAGGTGTGTGCAGAGCTGGCATTCTTGGATCAGTCCTTAACCTGTGACCCCATGCCGAGCTCTGTCTTACACAAGCATCAGATGAAGGCCTCCAGGTCTCGAGACAGGTGTCATCTTGCATTTGCCCCTGTCCAGTGAGATGCCCCTCTGTTGCTAAGCAGCTTCTGGTCTGTGAACTAACACGCTCACAGATTCCTTCAAGGCAAAGCCCTGCAAAACTCCTGGAACGTTTTATGTCTCTTATCTTCCAACATTTCACAGAGTAAGAACAGCAGAAAATAAATACAGAACCGAGTACACGGACACAGAGTGACTAGAAAGTATCTGAGTACACCGCCTTTGACAAAGCCGAGCACTATTTTGTGAGCCTGTCTCCGGTACAAAGCTGTGGCCCTGCCTGGCGCTTTGGCCAAGGGACCCCTTCGTCCACTGAGAGAGTCTGGCAGGACCGTGCAGGCCACCCCAGGCCCCTGGGCCACGATGCCAATCCAGGCTGTGCCCACAGAGGCTGGGCGGGAGTCCACGTGGGTGTGCCCTGGCTGCCCACTGCCAGCCACCTCAGGGGCCCCAGGGGCCAGGGGACTCGGCCCCAGCTAATGGGGCCAGCTGACCTGCAGCCTCCACACCCCTTCTTCACGATGTGGAGACGACATCCACCAGAGGGGGTCCCCAGCATGGCCCGGGCTGCGAGGCTGACCCTCCTGCCTCTCGGCCACATGACGGAGGTCCCGTCAGCCAGCAGCCATGGCGGCTGGCCTGAGTCATGCCTTAGAAGAGTTGATGATGTTGGTGACTGTGGGCTACAGGGGAGGCAGAGGGCTTGGGGAGCGCTCAGGGCCCTGGTCCAAACTGCACCAGGATCTCCCAAACCAGGAGGTGGGGTGAAGCGCAAACTAGGGGTGAGTGGGGGCCGGGGAGGGAGCACAAAGCATTTCTCAGCCACACCCGCCTCCCTCCAAACCTAAACTTCCCTCTGTTTGCGGAAGGGAAAACAGCACGCCAGGGTTCAGCCTCGCACGGCGCACGGTCCATGGCGGGCAGGGACAGGCGCCCGACCCGCGGGGGGTCTTGCTCCAGCTTGCGCAGCCCCCACCGCGTGAGCATGATTCCAATGCACACGCTAGCGGCCCTGACAAGTGCTAGGGGCTCACACTCACGCCCGCGCGCTACTGTAAATACCGAGGGGCTGTGGGAAGGTGAGCCCTGGAGGTCCCGGACCCCGCCCAGGCGGTCAGCCCAGATACCCAAGAGCACCCCCCATCTCGGTGCTGGGGGTGCAGCTTTCTCACCAGGCCCCACTTCCCCTCAAATCCAGAACCAGCCCAGGTTGGGCAGGATCAGGAGACTTACTACACTGTCAGGAACAAAGCTAGAGGAGGCTGAATTTGGGGACATGTAAGTGAGAATATCCCCCAATCCCAAGCAACTTCCTTTTAAAGAAGAACACAACTCATTTCTGTCAGCCTGTCGGACCATCCAAGCCTTACCGCGCCTCTGTCCACCTGCAAGGGCCCAGCCACTGCCCTCTGCCTTACCTTTGAGAGCCGCCCAGTGCGGACAGCATCCTGACCTCCATCCGGGCAAGGCCCAGGCTCCAGCACCCCAAGGTCCCACCACCTCGGCCTGTGCCTCTAGGCGGCACAGCTGTGGCGAAGAAAACTAGAATCCCTCAGCGCTCACCTGCTGGCTCAGACGGGAGGCCACACCCTCTGCCCTGGCCTCTCCCTGAGGGCTGGCCCACTGTCCTGGGCAGAACCTGCCCAGGGCTCATTCTCTGGTCCGGCCAGGTGGGACACTGGCAGCTGACGGCCAGGCCAGGTGGATGGACACTCACCCACCCATCCGCAGGGGTCAGCACTGGCCCCAGGCAGGACAGGCCTGGGGGGCCCAGAACCCAGAACACGAACGAATATCCTCGCCTTGGTTCGTGTGCGAGATGAAGGCCGGCTGGGCCGAGGGTTCTGAGGATGAGTGTGGGAAACACAGGATCAAATTCCAGAGGTTCCTCCTCCTCCTCTGGAGCCGGCTTTGCTGGAGGTGAAACTCTGGTCACTTCCAAACCTTGAGCTGGGAAAAACTTTCAAAAGAGGACACTGAAGTAGAAAATGAATACAAATATTGACTCAGATTTTACTGCGTCAAAGTTCATTTCTTTCTTCAGGAAATAGACATAATTCTGAGGCAAACAACAAACCAGGCAAATGTGTGCAACATTTTGACCAAGTGTTAAGTCCACGCAGAGGAAGGTTTCTTGCAAGCCAAGCAGAGAAAGACAAATACCACAGAACAACCGGCCCCAAATCCTCGGGGCCCCGCACCCCCGCCGGCCAGCCCCGGCATCCGCGGCCTTCCTCCTTGCGTGCCTGTGGATGTCGGTGCAGCTGGACACCCTTGTCTGCGTGGCTCGGCCAGCCCTGCCGGATGCTGCCTTCCCTCAACATCCACTCTGTCCGGGCCAACAAAGCCCCGAGTCCCAGATGGGCCGAGCCTATGGCAGTCTACACCCCAACCAGTGCATGGTGTAGGGGCGGGCATGTGCCCACTGTGGCCACTTAAGATGGGCCGAGGGGCTTGGAGGAGAGAGCCCCCAGGCTTCCTGCCACCCAGAGAGCAGCGTGCTCCCTGCAGGGCTCCCAGAGACCCTCCCTGCAGGGTGCCCACAGCCCCCTCCCTCCCGGCTCACTGTGGCTCCTGCCCTGCTCGTCAAGAGCACCCACCACCTCCCTGCCCCATTCACTCCACTTGCACCCTGGCCGGGCACTGCTCTCTGAGCTCAGTGCAGACCCCTCTGCAGCCCCCAGGCCTGAGTGCTGGGGTGGCAGAGCAGCTCTCCTGGTGCCAACGCAGGCGGATGGGCCGCCAGGGCCTCACTGCTCCACGAGATGCTTCCAGCCTCCACATTCCACTATCCAGAGAAACTGGGGGGGCTGGTTCCATGTTTAGGGGAGACCCTCCCCTGCTTTCCCACCCAGTCTTCCCATGACTCCACAGGCTTGGCCCAGAAACAAGATGATCACACCTCGTGTATCTGTGCCCCAGAGCCACTGAGGCCAGAACCTGGCACCTCCCTCCTAGGTAGGGTCCCCGGCTCCCCAGTCCCCAGTGACTCTGTGGTCTGAGCAAGAAGAGTAGGCAGGGCCCTGCCACCAGCCACCTTTGCCCACTGGGCAGAACCTGTCATGCAGTGTGCAAGGGGCAGGGGCCCCAGCTCAGGTGGGGGTGGGGGACAGAGGCCCAGCTGGCCAGAGGGAGGTGGCCACCTGTGAGGGTCCCAGAGCCCCATTGAGACAGAGGGTCTGCTGGGCCCTGGGTAGATGGTGACTTGGCAACACCAATAAAATGCACAGGATGTTGTCGGAACAGACACCGTACCTCGGGGCTGCTGAAGGTCCCCACGGCCACCCCCACCGTGCCAGCCCACCGCCGCTTCCTATAGGTGGCAGTTGCACCTGCCTGGGGTTCTGCCTCCGTTCCCTCCTCCTGTGGGTCACCACGTGCCCGGGCACGTGGCCTGGGTCCCACGGGGAGGGACGGTTTCAGCCAAACCCAAGATGGTGGAAGGAGAGCAGCCAGGAGTGGCAGTGCGCACGCTTCCTTCTCCAGCGCCACCTCAGGGCGGGGCGGCAGGGGCAGGGCAGATGCAGGGTCAGTTCTCAGCCTCAGGATTTCAGAGCCCAGGTCTTGGGCTCCGGAAGGAAAAGCTTTCTGTCCCTGAGCAGGACGGTGGGTGACCATGGGTAGAGGCTGGCAGGACCTGTGGCAGGAGAGGCTCTAGTCTGGAGGCTCCTTCCAGCCCATCCCTCACCGGCCCAGGGCTCAGCAGGGATGGCAGGAGGCCCAAGGCCACAGTCCCACGGTCTGTGTCCGGAGGGTGCCTGGCTCCCTGGTCTGTGCTTTCCAGAGTCGAGGGGTGAACTCTCTCCACCGAGCAGAGCAGGTTCCACCCCTTCCACCATTCACCTCAACACCTCTGGCCAGCTGCACTCCCATATCCCTCGCTGTCCCAAGGGCCCCGTGGCTGGAAGCCAGAGGTGGCTCCAGGTGCTCTGCACTCTGCCCAGAACAAAGGGAACATCACCTGACTTCCTGGGGACCCCCAGAGAATGTTTGTTTGCAAACCTGCTGGCACAGGGCCAGTGTGGACAGGGCCTCCCGCCCGGCAGGTGTGGGCAAGTCAGGGCCAGCGTGGCCGACTGCAGCCCTGCCCACGGGCACCCGGACATGGTCCTGCCCATAGGCACCCAGGGCCAGTGAGGGGGTCTGGGCTCTGGCCTGTGCCCAGACCACGTCCAGGCACACCCAGGAAGCTCCCCCTGGCCTGCCACACCGGTGCTGTTCTAGAAACTTCACAGCAATTGTTTGCCCAGCGGGGCAGCTGGGAAGATTTGGCTGGTGCTTGCTGGAGGGGTTGGCACTCCTGGAGATGTGGGGTGCAGTGGGACTGAGCCGACCATGAGTGTGAGGCTACTTGAGCCTCAGGCCCACCGTGGTGGGGCCTCCCAGGCCCTGAGCCTGTGCCGGGACCTGCCCTAGCCTCTCCTCCCCGGACCCCTGAGGTCCGGGGTGGTCCTAGGGGCACCACCACCAGGGACCTGCTTCTGCCCGGGTTGGGGGGAAATGGGCCGAGATGATGGGGGCCTCTGACCGCCTGCCAGAGTGAGGAGGGGGCCATCCCAGGGCCTCGGCTTTCCATCTGTGGGCCCCTGAGGAAAAGTGACCAGTGGGCTCAGGTCTGGGCGCTGCACCAGGAGGGACCATGCCCAGGGCCCAGATGTCAGGAGGGTCCTCCCAGGACAGCCTCCCGTGGGCCTGCTGCCCCCCATGCCCCAACATGGGCGACTCGAGCCCCTGCTCCAGCCCAAGAGCCCACAGCCCTCCCGGCCAGAGTGGCACTGCGGTATGACTATTTGCTCTTGGCGGCCCCGGCCGGCTTCTCAAACGAGGGGTTCTCTTTCCGATTCCTGTGGGTCACCTGGGAGGGGCCCGGCTACCACCAGGCAGCTTCAGGGTTCCGGACGTTCAGCAACACCCCAAGGCACCCAAGCCGAGGGCAGGGACCTTCTCGGGTCCCAGACGCCCAGAGGCAGCAGGGCGGGACCTGAACCTGGAGGGGCCGTAGCCAGGGGGCTGACATGCCACACCAGGTGAGCACAGCCCGGTGAGTGGGCACCGGGGCACAGCACCCCACGTGAGGGCTGTCATCAGTCAGTGGGGTCTGTCAGGGGCCAGACACAGCGCCCTGCAGTCCTGTCACCTCTGCTCCACACGGCCAGGTCCTGGCAGATGTCGTTGGAGCACTGTGGGGCCACAGACCCCAAACCCTGTCTTAGAGCCCTCTGGGTCCACAACCCTGACAACCCTGAATCCAGACAACCCCAGGTGGGTCCATCCTTCTGCTCACAGGAAAACAGCTCTCCTGAGAGTACCCACCCCCCAGCCATGCTGCTCCTCCCCCAACTCCACACGCCCTGGGCTGAGATCAGTACCCCACAGTCCAGCTGGGGCTTCCTCCCGCCTGGGAGCACCCCTACTCATCCTCCCTCGGCACCCTGCCCAGCATCCTTATGCAACACCGGCTCAGGTAGCAGCAGCTTAGGGGCCTTAAGAGGAAATCACAAGCCTTCCCTAACCCCAGCACAACAGTCGTCCCTCCCCACCTCACACGGCGGTCGTCCTCGTCCCCAGAGGCGCGGCTGTGCCTGCGTTATGACTAGGTCAGCGTGACTGCGGACGACGTCGGGGCCTCGGCCTATCAGGATTTGGACTGTGGACCAGGGATGTCCGAGGCCATCACGTGGCCCCTGGGAGAGCGGTCTCCATGGGGCAGCTTCCCAGTGATTTCCAGATCCAAGAATACTTTAGTCTGCGTCAACTAGCAGATTCTGAGAGGCATGAGGCATGTAGTCAAGCCAGACAGAACGGGGTTTTGTCAGATTTTCCCGCTGGTCCTAATAGGTTTTTCTGGGTGTGTGAACACACACGGCCTCCCTGTCTCAGGGAGCGTGTCTCACTGCAAACTCGAGCTCAGGCCAGTGGGTCTCCTGTCTCCTTTGCCTGGCTGTGTCCCGTTGTGCCAGCTCTCAGACACCACCGACCTTAAGATCTGCTGTTATTTACAGGCAAAAATCAAAGCCCAAGAGCCGTCTGAGAAGCAGCAAGGGTGGCAGAGGAAGGGCAGGGCCCCTCTGCCACTGTGCGCTCCAAGAACAAATGCCTGGCACTTGCCTACTTCTGGCCTCCCGTTACTGCTGGGCCCCCGGCAGGGTGGCCACAGCCTCTCCCTCCTCCAACATGCCTGCCCATGCAGAGGCCCCGCTCTCCAGATCCACCCACCAGCATCCTCTCAACAGGCCGGTGCCGTGCTGAGCCCGCAGCTCTGTGGGGAGCCTGGTGCTGGCCTCTCCTGACCACAGGAGTCAGCACAGAGGCTATCCCCAGGTCTGGGGATCACACAGCCCCAGGACCGTGTAGCCAGAATAGGAAGAAGCTTAAAAACACCCATGCAGCACCACGGCCTGCCGCTGCCACCCGGCTGGGGCAGCATCTGACCTGGCTGTGGCCCGAAATCCTGCCCAACAGGGACCACAAGGCCCAGGGCAGAGCTGAGGGCCAGGAGCCGTCTGTCGACCTCGGGAGGACAGAAGCGCGCACCGTCGGAGCCTCGTGCCAGGCTCCTGTGGGGGCTGCGCCGTGCAGTGGACCCCAAGGGGCTGCCCACAGGAACTCTGCCAGGGACATGGAGCAGTGACCACAGCCCCAGGGCACAGAGCCGGCTCTTGGGCCTGTGAGGCAGGAGGAAGCTGGGAGCTGCAGCGCCAACCCCTGGACAGGTCGCGACCCAGGTGTCATGATACACTCACACTGCTGGGCCAGGGTGGGGGCGGGAAAGGGACTCCCTGACTTGTGCCGTAAGGTCGTGCTGGGGCCAAGACCCCCTGGGAGACCTCTGCCAGGATGTGGCCCATCCAGAGCCAGGGGACCCTGGCTGGGCAGGTGACCTCCGAGGGACAGCGGGCAGGAGTGTGTTTCCTCCTAGGAGCAGGCTGCCTGTGTGCCAAGGCCCCCAGGGATGGGGCCACGATCCACCTCCCTCAGGGGCCACCTCCAGGGCCACATGGGGGGCCCGTCCCTCGCTTGGGCTCCCTCATCCCCCAGCGGGACAGTGGATGGGGATGGGGTGGGGGATAGGGACGGCCACAGTCAGCACAGCAGGGTCAGGCCCGGGTCGCACTGATGGCCCCCGACAGCCAGGGTGTTTCGGGAGTGTGACACATAAACGCTTCGTGACGGGCTTTTATCAGATGACTTTGCAGGAACAGAGCAAAGAGGAGGCCATGATCAATTTACATTTTTACTGGAAATTCACAACAGCCAGGAGGAAACATGTGCGCAACTCGCAGGCCGCATCTCCATAGCCCACCAGTTGCCTGTGGGCCATGGGTAAACAGGGTCCACTGGGCAGGTCGGGTAGCTGGTGTGGCAGAGCCCCCCAGAGCTGCCCGTCGTGTGCGCCACGGCCTGCGCGGCAGCACCGCGGACGCTCTTCGCAGAAGCAGAGTCCGATAGGCTGACCTCGGCGGCCATCTTGGCCAACCACATCTCGCTCTGAGGATGTCTTCCCGATGACAGACCCTCTAGAAAATGGGGAAGTGATACATCCTGTCACTCGGGCCACGGATGACCAACCGTCACCTGTCCTACAACAGCTACAGGTGACGGTCCAGGTTCATCAGAGCCTCGGCGCTTGGGCCATCTTGGTCGTCGTGGGCACAGCCTACGTGGCCCTGGCAGCAAACAGATGGAAAAGCCACCGGGCACCCTTGAGGGCTGCCGCGGACACTGCAGGCCCACCACGAAGCAGGTCTCGAGACCTGGCCTGTTTCTGAGGGGGTCCAGCCACCCACCACCCAGCCCACCCAGCCGCACTCCCCAGCCTGCGGAGGAGGGACGGGCGACTCTCTGCTCTGCTCAGCCCCAGGACAGCCAGGAGACAAGAGGCTCCTGCCCGAAAGCCACTCCCAGCTCCTCCAGCCAGTGACGGGGCCACCGTGCCCGCTGATGGCACCATCGGCCGGGAGGCCTCTGCGCCCACGGCGGCTCGGTGTGCCCACCCCAAAGAGGCAAAGCAAAGCTGGACCGCGGCCCCTCCTGCATCTCACTGACCACAGAGAAAGCAAGACCCCGTCAGGCCTGGGTGGGCAGCATCTTGTAGGGGTTCAGGATGCCCTTGGGGTCCAGCAGGGCCTTGAGCTGGAACATGAGCTGCAGGGCTACGGGAGGTTTGCTGTAGCTGAGCACGTCCCTCTTCTTGAAGCCCACGCCGTGCTCGGCGCTGATGCTGCCGCGCTGGCCAGCCGTCCACTCGTACACGTGGGGCTCCAGGGCGGCCAGGAGCGACGTGCTGAAGGCCTCTGCCGTCACGTTGAGGTGCAGGTTGCCGTCCCCTGGAAGGACACAGGCACGAGGGTCAGGCTGGGCGGGGTGGCCTCTAGGCCCCTCCCTGAGGCCCCTGTGGAGCCCCCCCTTGTGCCCTGCCCTGGACGTGCGACACCCGCGTTGCCACTCCTGGCTTCTGCTGCCCGTTCCTCAGGTCCTCCTGTGCCGCCCCCGTGCCCCATCGCTCCGTCTCCGTGCTGAGAGACCTCACGCTCCCTGTCCCTGCTGCTGCTTCTGTCCTGAACTGAGAGCCCGGCTGAGGGCCCGACCAGAGCAGCTCTGCCTGGACACCCTCGCCCTACATTCGCCTCCCCAGAGCTGCCCAGCAGCGCCCAATGCAGACAGAGTCCTGGCGCCGCCAGCCACCTCCTCTCTGGCCCACTTGGCCCCCACGGAGACTCTAGGGCTCTGGCTTTTGAGAACTGTCCAACCAGGGCCTGGCCTGGCCCGTGGCCCACACGCACCTGCTCTCCCAGTGGTCCCAGAGTAGTGACAAGGGACAAGAGACCAGCCCACGTCAGTGGACAAGAGACCACGAGCACCGGCCCCAGGAGCGCCAGCTGGACTCTGGCCGAGGCCCACACGCCCTGGCTAGGGAGGAGACAGAACTGGTGTGTGATGAGACCAGTGACTGGCGTTCGATAAACAGCCGGGAGTTGCGGGCTCGATGGTTCACAAAGCCGCAGGGCAGGAGCGCATGCACACCAGACGCCATGGGGTGGCCCTGGCACACCCAGACTCAGAGGTCAAGGTGGCTGGGCCCCGGTGAAGGGCCCAGGGAGGACCCCCAGGGGGTGCACCAACAAGAGAGCAGCTTTTTCGCAGGAGCCGAGAGTGGAGGAACCCCGGAGAAAGGGATAGGGTGTGGTCACTCTGGCGTGATGCTGGCTGAGAACCGCAGCTCCGAGCACTCCCTGCCCTCCCCCGTGTGTCCAGCCTGAAAGCAGGACATGAATTTACAAAGACAGAGGCGTACCCTCTCCCCTCTGCCAGGAAGGACAAAAGCTGCCACCAAAGTTAGCGGTCAGGCCCTTCCCGGCCTGGAGATGGCGCCGGGGAACCCGCGTAGGAAGCTGCACCCACCAGCGCCATCTGCCAGCAGCTCCCCTGCCCCCAGAGAGCCGCCCACCCCCCCAACCCTCCCGAGACTCAAGTCCTCTTGTTTGAGCTGTGACTTCTCTAAAAATGTCCTGGTCTTTGTAGAAGATGCAAAGCCTCATCTTTGAGAATTACTCATTCCTTCGGTATCTGCCATGAACACGTGAAACACACGTTAATAAACTTCTGTTCCTATTTCTTATTGATCTGTCTCTGGTTACAGGGGCCCATCCCAGCTAAGAGCTGTGACAGATAGAAGAGCAAACTCGAGAGCCTCTGGCCAGGTGTTGGGGGACATGAACCCGGCCCCCCACACACTTCCCACGGACACATCCTCAGGGTAGAGGACCGAACCGACCCCCACCTAGGACTTGCCCAGGGAGAAGCAGTTGTGGAAGGAGAAAAACCATCTCCAGGAAAACCCGGAGCACAGTCGCACCTCTCGCGACATTGCAGTCAGGGCTGGACCACACATACCGCCATGGTCCCATCAAATCATGGGAGGCCAAGGCAGGAGGATCCCTTCGACCTAGGAGTTCGAGGCCCGCAGTGAGTTGTCTCGACACCACCGCACTCCCGCCTGTCCAGAGATTGCAACAGAGCAAACATTGCTATCACCGAGTGACGCCACAGCCCCCAGAACACAATTACTTTGTCTTCTCGTCAGTTCAGTGGCCCGGTGCGCAGCGTGCACAGGCTAGAGCAGGGCACAGCCACATCCCCGGCCCCCACATGGACTCACCACTCACTGACACATCCAGAGCAACTTCCAGCCCTGCGAGCTCCGTCCACGGCAGGTGCAGAACTCACGGTACAGGTGTACTGTTTCTCATTTTTTTTTTTTTGAGACAGAGTCTCACTACTCTGTTGCCCGGGCTAGAGTGCTGTGGCGTTAGCCTAGCTCACAGCAACCTCAAACTCCTGGGCTCAAGCGATCCTCCTGCCTCAGCCTCCCGAGTAGCTGGGACTACAGGCACGCACCACCATGCCTGACTAATTTTTTCTATATATTTTTAGCTGTCCAATTAATTTCTTTCTATTTTTGGTAGAGACAGGGTCTCGCTCTTGCTCAGGCTGGTCTCAAACTCCTGAGCTCAAACGATCCGCCCGCCTCGGCCTCCCAGAGTGCTAGGATTACAGGCGTGAGCCACCGCGCCCAGCCTGTTTCTTATCTTTTATGTCGTATTTTTGCTATACCTTTTCTACGTTCAGATATGTGCAGACACACAGATGGTGCTGTGTCGAGCTGCCTGCAGTGCTCTGCACAGCACGTGCTGCGCAGGTGCGTGGCCAAGGAGCACAGGCCACACCCCACAGCCTGTGTGCGCAGGGTGCTGCACTGTCCAGGTTTACATAAGCGCACTCCGATGTTCTCATAACAAACCGCCTAACAACCAGCTTCTCAGAACACATCCCTGCTGTTAAGTGCTACATGGCTGGACTCACGGCCACCATCCAGCACATGGGTAGTAGCGGCTGAATCCCACAAGGCGCCGCGATTCTCAGACCTAAAGGTTTGGACTTTGTAAAGCAAAGCAAGTCTGCTAAAAGCTACAGGATGAGAGCTGATCAAAGAGTGCTCGCCCGAACAGACAGCAGCCCGTGGCTATAAGCAGTTAGCCCAAGGGACAGTTCCTGCTTAAACTCCGGACTACCTGTCTCCATCCACGATAACCTGATAAAGAAAATATGGAGCCAATACATCTCAGTTTAACCCCTCTGCTAAGTGATAAATTCACCTTAGAATTTAAAAGTTAGTCTTTGAAAGATTTTGTAACCATTTGTTCATGTAGATAGAATTAGTTAAGAGATCTGTAGAAGCCTTTTGAAAAACTGTTAACCTAAGAGGAACTACCAACTGTTACGTAAATCTGTTACCCCTGGCAACTGATCACTGTACCTATAAATGACCATGTAAAACTTCACTCGTGGCCTCTGAGATTGACGGAGAAATCCAGGCCCTCTGAGCACCCGCTTTGCCTATAATCTTTACAAATTTATAAAACTATACCTTCGTCTCTGTGTATCCTTTTATTTCCATCGTTTTCCATTTTCTATTATTTCCTTATCCTTTGCAACTCTACCAAAGAGACCTGATTTTTTGCTGGGAGCGTGACCCTCTCCCTGCAGTAGGGATGCTCTGAGGAACCTACACGGACCTTTCCCGTCCTCCTTACTCACTCTCTGGGAGAAAGAGAAACTATTTGGAATGCAGAACGTGCAGGAGCTCTTACTGACAGTGGGGCTCTGTGACATGTACTAAATCCCACCTCTTCTCAAGGTCCCGTTCCTTGGAGTAAACAAACAACTCAGTGGGTGTCGCTGACACTCCCCA
Source organism: Avahi laniger (assembly GCA_963575035.1). Lineage (NCBI taxonomy): Eukaryota > Metazoa > Chordata > Mammalia > Primates > Indriidae > Avahi > Avahi laniger. The sequence continues at coordinate 53,708 of CAUYSK010001708.1, read as the reverse complement.
TCGGCACAGACGTCCCAGCCGTGGCTTCTCAGCTCGTTCCCTACGAGGGACTCACGTGTTCCTCTTGGTCCCATCAGCTGAGGGAGAGACTTTTTAGAATTATACAAAACCCACATTTCCTTTTTCCAAAAAGCACAAATGTATTTACAATTAGAAAACACAGAAAATTTTATTAACAAAAGACTAGGCACAGCCGGGCGCAGTGGCTCACGCTGGCAATCCCAGCACTTTGCTGCCCGAGGCCAGGAGTTCCAGACCAGCCTGGGCAACAGAGCAAGACCCTGTCTCAAAACGAAAAAATACCCACTACGTACAAAAAATTTAAAACCTGACCCTCCTAATTGACAAATTGCCCCTCGCGTTGCTGGAGGATGCTGGATCATGCTAAGTCATGCAGGGACTTCTAAAAGCAGTGCCTGATCAACTACGGTCAGTCTTCCACTGACATTAGGAAAATCGTCTGGGCTGCCCCAGTTAAAATTCAAACAGACTCATCAAAGCCTCTTCCAAACCCTAAGGTCTGAGGCCTGCTGACACAGTACTCGTCGTTCTGTAACGGAGAAGGGGTCCTTCCGCGCTCTACGGAAGGATGAGGGAGTTACAAGCACAGCTCTCTGTTTGCTGACCACTCGGGCAATGACATGCCCAACCTCGTATGGGCCAGTCGGTCCCGATGCCCCACAGACATGTGACCAGGGAGCACAGGCATCTCCTCCCCCGGGTGTGTGTGTTAACGGTGTCATTAACAGGCGGGTAGAAAGCACCAAGTCAAACCAGAGACTCCCTTTCCACGTACTGGCCAGAACGCATCTGTCTGGCCTGGGACATGGCAGGCACTGGCAGAGCAGGGCTCCGGCTTCGTCACCAACGCGTTTCTCGTCCAGCCTGGGATGAGATCAGCAGGGCCAGGGCCAAGCTCCTTCCCAGCACATCTGACGGTAGACGGTTCTGGACAAGGTACGAGCGTTAGTCATGGCTAGTTCGGACTTGAAAAGTGGGCTGGGAGAGATCAGTCTGAGTACGTGATGGCATCCGGGACTAGTGCAAAGTCGGTGGCAGGTTTTACTGACGGCAGGTACTGGCCACAAACAGACCCAGGAGTACGGCAGATCCAGCAATCAGACAGACTCCTCCAGGAGCAACACTTTGGGAGAGTTAAATCAAAGTGTTATCACGCCGCTCCAAGGAAAAAAGAGAATTTATTTTTGATTGACTCAATTACCTGCTAAGGCCCTAAACACTAATTATCTCAACAGCCTAGAGGTGTTCGTGAACGTGAGCAAACCGACCACAGAGGAAGAACAGTGGCTGAACAGACAGGACTCAAAGATACTCCAAAGCAGAGCACAGCTGTCCCTCGGCACCCCCGGGCTGGGCCAGGGCCTCTGAGGACACCGAAGCTCGAGGGTGCGTGAGTCCCCACACACGCACTGGGACATGCACAGTCCTCCCTGTGCTTCGACACCCAGTACCACCTAAACAGTTGTTACATTGTACTTTTATGTGTATTTTCCATTTATTTATTTTAATTTATTTTTTGGACACAGGGTCTCACTCTGTCACCCAGCCTGGGGTGCAGTGGTGTGACTGTAGCTCAGGGCAGCCCCCCACTCCTCGGCTCAAGTGATCCTCCTGTCTCAGCCTCCCAAGTAGCTGGGGCTGAAGGCACGAGCCACCACAGTCGGCTAATATTTTTAGATTTTTTTCAGAGACGGAGTCTCACTGTTTACCAGGCTGGTCTCAAACTCCCGGCCTCAGTCAATCCTCCTGCCTTGGCCTCCCAAGTAGCTGGGACTACAGGCACGAGCCACCATGTCCTGCTGTTTTACTCTGTATTGGTGTATGTTTTTTATGGTCTCATCCCAGGCAGCTTGAACCTACAGATGTGGAATCCGCAGACAGGCTGCGTGGACCGTATGAACCCACGGGCACGACAACCAAAGTTCCAGGATCCAAAAGTCCTCACGCTGTGTACCTGTCAGAGGTCCCCATGGAGACAGAACCCACAGGATGTGTGTACGCAGGTATACAGATAGAGAAAAAGATACGCGTAGACACACAAAGACATGCAGACAGATGACAGAGATGTTGCGTCTGATGACACGACTCATACAAGCATGGGGCTGAGTTCAAATCCGAACAGCAGGTCGGCGGCTGAGAGTCCGGCCCACGGCCATCGGGAGACAGAACCCCTCTTCCTCGGGGGACCTCAGTCTTTCTCTTAAGGCCTTCAACTGATCAGACGAGGCCCACCCACATCGTGAAGGGTCACCTGCTGTGCTCAGAGTCCACTGATTTAAAGGTTATTCTCCTAAAAATACCTTCACAGCAACTTCCAGACTGGTGTCAGCCCCCCCGCTGGGCACACAGAAGCCACCGTCGCACGCTGCAGGGCAGGACGGTGGTACCTACGACTTCCCTCCCTGAGGGCAGGGTACCTGCTACAGTCCTAGACCAATAGCGGACACAGTTCCTAGTCAGCAACGGGCAACACGAAACGAAAAAACATCAACCAAAAGGTCATAAATTGAGAAAAAGAAACAGACAAGAAATGAGGGGCAGATAAGAGGCCCAAATTAGGAAGAAATGAACTCAAATAACTGAGCAGTTGCAACATACGTAAATTAGCCAGATGCTGCCGTGAAAAGACCAGAGCGGCAGATGAGTGGGCAGGAAAGGCCACCGGGGCGCTGTCTGCAGGAGACACACCTAAGTCGGCAAGGTGACAACAGCTGAGAGTGACAGGAGGAAAAACATCAGGTAAATACTAAATAAAAGACAGCTGGTGTCACTATGTGCTACACAAAATGCGCCTCAAGTCAAAAAGCAGTTCCAGAGATAGAAAGAGACAGCCCATCGTGATAAGAGTTTGGATTTCCCAGAATGAAATGACAGTTCTAATCTCCCGTATGCCCTGAGGGTGCAGCTTCAGAAACGGCGAAGCTTCCAGCAGAAACAGATGGGTCTGTTGCTGGGGGACTTCCTACCCTCCCTTCGAGAGGGACAGCCCAGCAGGATGTAAACTGAACAACACCACGTAGGTATCTTATCTGACGGATCTGTAGGAACCCGATTCCGCCAACTGCAGACACCACGTTCTTTTCGAGAACTCGTGAGACAGCTATGAAAGGCGACCACAAGCCGGGCCACTGACCAAGTCCCAGCAAGCTGATGTGGCAAAGACCAAGCTCCCTGCTGACAACACAACGAACAAGTCAATACTTTTTTTTTTGAGACAGAGTCTCACTCTGTTGCCCTGGCTGGAGTGCAGTGGCATCAGCCTAGGTCACTGCAACCTCAAACTCCTGGGCTCAAGCAATCCTCCTGCCTCAGCCTCCCAAGTAGCTGGGACTACAGGCATAAGCCACTATGCCAGGCTAATTTTTTCTATTTTTAGTTGTCCAACTAATTTCTTTCTATTTATAGTAGAGACGGGGTCTCACTCTTGCTCAGGCTGGTCCCGAACTCCTGAGCTCAAGTGATCCTCGCGCCTTGGCTGCAGGCATGAGCCATCGCACCCGGCCTAACACTTTTTAAATAACCAGAAAACCACCACATGCTTGGAAATCAAGAAACATACTTCCGCACAACTTAAGGGTCAAAGAAAGAAGTGATAATGGAAACAGAAAACATTTAGAACTAAATGTTGACGACAGCACCGTTAAAATGGGTGGGATTTCAATGTAAACACATGTGTGTTCAGCTGTTGAGATACGAGCATCAACCAAGGGAAAACCACACTCGCAGGGAAGCCAGCAGTGCTCCGGTTGGAACTGCAAACCCCGGAAGGCCTCTGGCTGGAGTTTCCCGCCCCCAACCCCGTCTGAAACCAGCTGGGGCCCCCAGCGGAGACCAGCCCACACCCAACCCTCCCGGGCACAGAACCAAAGGGCTGCTGGAGAGGGGAGTGAGCAGCTAAAGCATCTCATGCACTCGCGCGTCTGGCTGAAGTCCACCACAGTCGGGCCAAAGCCTTGTACAGTGATTTGTGATTCCTGAGCCCACTCTTTGTTCATTTAAGTGACAGCCACACAGATACCATTTTTTTTTATTATGGCACTTTGGAGATTATGCTTTAATTGGCAACTACATTTAATTAGTAACTAGCAGAGATATTGTCTTAAAGAAAACAACTTTGGGATCAACTAAAGTGGCATTTAGAGGGAAATTTAAATACTTACATTAGAGAAGAAGAAAGGCTGAAAATCAGTGAGCTAAGTACTTAATTTTTAAAGTTAGGGGAAAAAACAGAATAAACCTAAAAATAAAGAAGGAAAGAAAGAAAATAATAAAGGCAATAGCAGAAAACAAACACACACGAGAAAGGATCAACAAAGTCAAGTTCTGATGCTTTGAAAACACTGAGAAATTGGTAAGTTGGCAAATACCAGAAAACCTGAACCAGAGAAAGAGACGAGAAACAAACCAAATCAAAAATCAAAAAGGAGCCATCCCGACAAATGCTAGATGTAAAGGAAAAAGGGAATATTTCAAACAACTTTATGCCGATATATTTGAAACTTTACAATTAGACAAATCCTGGAGAAAAAAATTTACCAAAACCAATTCAAAAGAAAAGGAGAAGTCGAAGGTCTTACCCAGCCTGTCCACGGTGGCACGCAGCTGCCAGAGACACTGATCTACGGTCAAACCCCCACCCCCAAAAACTCCAAGCCCAAAGGTCTCCACTGGTGAGTTCCGCTCAGCACTCAAGGAGGAAGCATGCAGAGCCGTGCACAGACTCCTCCAGAGTGGTGAGAGTGACTATCCCTGACTCATTTCATGATCATGATACCAAAATCCAGCACGGACAGAGGAAAAACAGTACATGACAGAATCATCCACAAAGACCCCGTCAAAATCCCACAAAGAATGTAAATAAACTGGATCCAACAAGATACAAAAAGGCCCTGGCCCTTCACCACAGACACAGACCCAGAGGGATAGATCAGTGCAATCACCCCCTGCCCCGCCCCCCGAGGATGTGCCGCCACACACAGCTGCAGAAAAAGCATCTGACAAACTCAGCATTCATCGTGCTTTTACCAAGGGGCAGAGGCTCCATCCATTTCTGACTGAGATGGTCTGCTTTGTCTGCGGCCAAGAGAGGCTGGAGGCCAGTCACCGCCAGAGGAGGTCTCCCGGCTTGAGGTCTTGTATTCCACACTCTGGGCTGGTGGCCTGGGCTCCTGCACCCCTCCTCTGTGGGCGACTATGCCCCCGTCACATCCTTACCCCATTCCCATTAGGGTGTCCCACCTTTCGGACCGCGCGGCTGGGGCTGTCCCTCACACCCTCCCATGCGGCTTCATAATCAAACTCCCAGCCCTCCCTAGGGCCCTTCCCAAACCCCAAGTTTTCCAGCCCCATAGCTTTGCCTGTCGACATCCCATTAACAGCGTTTGGATAAACAGATGTATTTATAACGTTGTCAAATTTTCCAATCTCTCCCTTTATGGGTTACATCTTTTGTGCACATGTAAGAAATCCTTCTCCTACCTCAAGGTCATAAGAAATTCTCCTGTATTTTCTCCTGAAAATGATCACATAGCGCCCTCCAGAGCTCAGTCTTTGGTCCACAAGAAATGAGGCTATTTGTGGTATGGCATGGGTGACCCTGGCCGTGCGGATAACAGTGGCTCAGGGTAGACAGGCTGGAGAAGCCCCCGGGCCCACCTGTCCGCAGGGCCAGCTCTGTGTCAGCCGCATCAAAGTGGCGCCAGCTCTGCTCTCCGTACACCCCATGTCGGAGCCCTGGTCGCCCTCTGTGCCCTCTCTGAGGGGACTGTTTGCAACGCTCACCCTTTCCTTTCAACAGTGAAGGTTACTGTCTACCACATCCAATCTCCCAGATGTACTCTCACCAGGCTGGGCCACTTTGGGCAAGTTACTGACACTCTCTGAGCCTGCTACGCACAGGGGAAACAGCTGTGGCCCCACTCCTGAAAGTCCTCGTGCACAGACATTTCTCCACGTAAAGTGCTTAGGGTGACGCCCGGGACAGGTCAGTCCTTTGCAAATAGTACGTACCATTACTGCCATGGGCCAAGCCCAAACCCATTCCTTCACACCCTCCCATGATTACAGGAGGTGGTACCTGAATCCCATCTTACAGGCAGGTGGATCGAGGCTGTGGGTCAGTGACCCCAGTGCCACAGGCCAGGCAGGAAGCCAGAACCAGTGTCCCAAAGCCACACTGCACACCCCCGCTCCTGCGCTGGCCCCACCACGCTGCCCCATGAAGTGGGCGTTTAGAACTGAGAGAATGAAACACTTCCTTCCTATGAATTAACAACTTGTAACCTAAAGCATGATTTTTCTGCAAAAATTATCTGGAACTGGTCCTGAAATCCTTCCAGCTGGAGAGGTGGAGGCTGCTGAGAGTTGCTCATCGCACACTGGGAAAGCCAAGGGAGCTAGGACGTGTGCGACGAGCCCTGAGAGATGCACGTTCTAGACTCCCGGGTTACGGCTTCATGCCCTCCCACTGCGTGTCCTGGAAGATCCCAGAATGTTCCGGCAATCTGAGCCATGTGCTCAGCCATTGAAATTGCACAATGGCAGTCTTTCCCAAAATATCCAAAAAGAATAATGAACATGATTAGGGCTGTCTCGATTTCAAGTTTCTCTCCTTTCACTGTTAAAAACCACGGCACAGCTGGTGTCCGCAGGAGCCCAGTGTGACGCGCACAGCCACCGAGATCGCCACGCCAGTCTGCGCTAACTCCCAGCCCTGTGGGGCCGGGTGACCGTGGGCTCCAAGGCACTGCTCACCCAGGTGGCCGTAGCCCACCACGTGCTTGGCACGCGGGCCCAGGTGGGCGCGCAGGGAGGTGACGATGTCGTAGAGCCGCTCCACGGGGAGGGAGAGGTCATACTTGTACACGTAGCCGTCCAGGCTCAGCGCCTCCGTGATCCGCTCCCGCAGGGCCCACAGCATCTGGGTGGACAAGGAGAAACGAGACAGGATTTCCGTGGGGATGGGGTCAAAGGGTCTGGGTTTGGGACAAATTCTGCGTCTTCACAGGGGCGTGGTGCTTCGGAGCTGGATCACTACGTGACACGTCCCAGAACGGGACACACCGCAGTGCGCAGCACAGGTGCACCCCAGACAGTGGCGAGCGCCACAGGACTCCTCCGGAGACACAGAGCAGACCTTGCAGCTCCAGGCGCTGTCACAGCACAGGACCTGGGTGAGGACAGGCCCAGGGCACAGCCTGAGCCAGGGCAGGGCAGTGCGGGAAGAGCAAGGGAGGCTGAGGGGTGGCATGAGGGTCCCGGCTGCTGGAGGGATCCCGGCGAAGGGTGCTGGAGAGGACAGACGGCGCTGGCTGCTGGAGCAAGACAGGGCAGAGCAGGCAGGGCGGTCCTGGGACCCGGCTGGGCCTGGGGCCCGGGCGGTGGCTCATCCAGATAAACCTGTCTGGTTTACTGGTCTTTTATTTGCTTTGGCTTTTCACCGGCAATCTGAGGCCCGCGAGGAGGAGGACAGAGCTGCCATCCCCGGGGCTGGACCACCCTCCTCAATGGGCCTGCCTGGACCTCCACTCGCACCTGCCCCACAGAGGACCCATCATTTCAGGAAACGTGTCACTGCGAAATTCTAAGACATAAGGACTCCTCTTTTTTTTGTTTAACATAACCCCAATGCCACGCTCACGCCTGACAAAAATCAAGAATTCCTTGCCACCATCGAATACCCAGCCAGTGTCCAAATTCCCCCAATTCTCTCATCAGTTTTTAAGCTGGTTTGGTCAAGTCTACCCCTTGGATCACTGCACACCCCGACCGGCAGCAGTGCCTGCAGACCGCCCCGCCCGGCGCGTCCTGCCTGGGCCGTCTAGAGGGCGCCTGCTGCCCGCGCATCCTCTCATCCCGGTGCCAGACCCTGCCACCCAGCTCGGCCACAGGGCCTGCCCCCTTGCCTGTCCACCCCACCTGTGCTTGCGCCGTCTCTGGAATGTCGCGGAACTCCGCAGGCACGCACCCTCAGGGCCCTGGAACCTGCCTTTGCTCGAATGCCACTTCCAGGATGGCCTCCCGACCTGCCCTGGTGCTGCTCACCTCCACAGCGCCCGCTTGCTTCGCAGGGACTGTGAGTTGCGCTCATTCGCTTTGTTATGTGAGCTTGTGGGGCAGCGCTTGTCCCATTGTGGTCACTGTTGTCACCCGACAGGCAGAAGCCCTGGCACGTGCAGCACAGAGAGGGCGTCCGACAGAGGTCTGGCGAGTGAACGAAGGCGCTGGGAGGACACCCCCCACCAGGGTCACAGCCCAAAGGAACCCTTGGCATCTGGCGTGAGCCACCAGGTGCCACCAACGGAGGGGAGTAAGGGCAGAGCCAGGCCTGGGCGGGGGGCTCACGGGGTCCTCTCTAAACACGCAACACCTGCAGGGCTTGTGCAAGGCCCATCTTCGAGATATGTCAGAAAACCAAGGGCTCTCAGAAGAAAAAAACCTACAAGGGACTAGAAAACACAAGAACCAGAAAGCAGAATGACACAGGACTTCCCCAGAGTCACATTCAGTGAGAGAAGACAGTAGAGAGAAGTCTCCAAAGCAACGATCTACACAACCACGTACCCGCGTCAATGCACCGGGTTGTACGCTTAAGGCTGATTTTGCCTTAAAAAAAAAAAAGACTACTTAGCAATTGAGCGTGAGCACAGAGCACAAGTGCTGGCAGACACCCGCGACCTCTCCTCATCCTTCCTCAGGGAACTCTCGGAGGGAGGGTGAGACGCCGTGGCTGGGAGGGCACGCCCTGCACCACGAGCCCAGCTCTGGCCGGACAGGGGTGTGGAGGGGTGCGGGGGGCACACAGGGCAGTCGCATTTCTTCTGCCCTCCCCAGTGATGCAGCAACCACGGGCGGAGGGCCCCGTCCGCGCCCCCCAGGGCAGGGGGGCCAGCTCTGAGCAGGGACTGGGAGCCACCGCGGCGTCTCCTGAAGCTCCTGCTCCTCTCTCTGCCGAGCTGGGGCGGCCGGTCAGCCTGGGTCCCCGCGACAGAAGATGCCGGGAGCGAAGCGGCAGCTGTGCCGCAGCCAACACGTAACCGGAAGGAGACGTGCCCTCGTTCTGTGGCCAACGGGGTCCGAGGACCGTCTGTTACACAACTTAGTCAACAGAGCTGACAGACACAGCGGAGTCAGAAAGCAGAGGCGTGGAAGACGCGAGAAGGAAACACAACAAATCGCGTCTCTCGTGCGGGCAGAGGGCGCCGGGCAGCCCGGGGTACACCAGCACTTGATGGCCAGTCCCTCATTCAGAGGACATTTCCTGGCCAGGCCATGGTGAGCAGCCAGTCACGGCCATGCCGGAGGAGCAGACGCCTCCACCCCAGAGTGAAATCACGACAGTCAGGAGACGAGGCAGGGCATGGTGAAGACCCTCATCCTGAGCGGCTGCGACGTCCACAGACAGTTAATCAGGAGACAGAGGCGACCGCGGCCCAGACTCGGGCCCACGGCAGGGAGGGCCGACGCTCCGACTGCAGACACTTGGTACAAGGCAACTGCTATAACCACCCACGTGGAATGCGTTCATAAACATAAGGTAATTATAGATAGAAGCTCTGACGATAAAGCAGAAAATCAGTGAAGCTGACCACTGAAGTCAACACAGGCGAGATGGGCAGGGCCGACACAGTGTGGCTCGCACACGACTGCCTCGCCCAGAACCCCCTCCTCCTCCGCCGGAGCCCTGCGCTTGGCCCCCTGCTCTCCACACTGCAGCGACGGGACCACGGTGGGGACACAGGGGACCGCGGCCCCACTGCCCGGCGCCCAGGGAGGGTGACCGGCAGCCCCCACTTCCAGGCCCTACCCCTCCTTCTGTGGCCTCCAACGGACCAAGTCATTTCCAGTCACATGTGCAATGCCATCTCCTCCGGGAAACTCTGCCCACCTGAGGACCCGCCGGGCTTCCAGGCGAGGCATCCGCAGCCCGTGCCTGTCCTCACTCTACACACCTCTGCGCGGAGCTGCTGCCCACTAGCAGGTAAACCACAGGCTGCAGGGGCCGGAATGGGGCAGTTTAATTCGCCCTATAGCTTGGGGGCTGGGTGGGAGGGGAGGAGGGCTGCAGTGGGGCGGGAGCATTTGTAAAATATTGATGAAAATGGTCCAGGCACCATGAATACATTTTCTGTTCCAGAGAGGTTGTTCTATCTAAGCCATGAAACTTGGACACATTTCCGCCCACAACCCACAAGGTCTGTGCTGATAGATCGCACCTTCCAGACATCCCTAGACAGGGTTGCAGTGGACAGGTCAGGAAGGAGGCCCGCAGGCACAGCCCACCTTGATTCTCCTCTGGTCGGTGGCCAAGGTCCCGTCGGTCACCAGGCCCGAGCCCAGTGCGTGCTCCAGGAAGCTGCCCAGCTTCTCAGCATCGTGGCCTGCGTGGGAGCCCGAGGTCTCAATCAGGACGTAAAACGGACTCTCTGAAAGTGAGCAGAGGTTCAGGCAGTCAGGTGGAGAATCAGGCACACCAGGTCAGGCTGAAACAGCCCTGCCTGGCCCCTCATTGCTAGCAAGGACCCAGGCAGCCTGTGTAGCGGGCAGCTCCTTGGCGGGCTGCATTTCAGATGGACCATGCACCCCGGAAAACACACAGCAAACCCAAGGCTTGACTGCCCCAGCCAGGGCCTCCTGCTGGCCTTGAGGTGGGCTCTCAGCGCCGGCTCATCCACTCTCACCAAACCACAGCCACGGGGAGAGGTCACGGTGTGGTGGTAGCCTATGACTACCTCAGACACCGGGGTGCTACATTCCGTAGGTCATGCTTTTCACCATCACAGTCTAGTTTTTGAACTATTAAAAAAACTCAAATATGCATCACTTATTTAAGAAAATTTTAAGCATGCATTTTTTTCCAAGGCTACTGTGAATTTTTTTTTTACACTTATTGAAATCATTAAATGAGAATTTACTGAGTGGCACTGTTCTATCTCTTAACACTACATTACAGTTTCTTCCAGAAAAATATGACAAGTTCATTCTACCACAAAGAGAAACAAGCATTCTTCCACATTGAACAGAAATTCTGTCAAATTTATCACAGGTCCCACAGAACAGGAAGAGGTTTTCATAACGTTGTTGGCTCTTTTTCTCATTATAAAAGTAAAACATGCTTATAATAAGATATCTGGAAAACAAAGAAGAGTAGAAATGAAAGAAAATCTCCCAGCTTGCAAAAAACAGCTACACTAACATTTCCATGTGGCCCCTCGACGTACCGGTGTCGGGAGGGATGTGGCGGGCTGCTCTGCGTTCTGCACGGGCCGTTACGAGCAGCTTTCTCACGCTCAGCACCCAGCAGTGCCGCCCCAGGGACCCTCTGTCCATCCCGGACCTCTGCGCCGCGCAGCGTGTCCCGCAGCACGGAAGGAGCAGGGGACCGGCTGCCCGGGGTCTGTACCTTGCACCGGGCGGGCCAGGCGGAGGTGGCGCTCGACCAGCTGCATGCACGCGGCGTCCATGAACTCAAACGCAGACAGGATCTCGCTCAGCGACCCCTTGCAGGTGCGGAAGGTCCTCAGAACGTCGGCAAAGTTGGCACAGCCTGCAACGGGCCGCACGGTGAAAGGATGGCGCGACCCACGGGGCACCCCGTCCTGCCAGGCCCTGCTCACAGCGGCAACGCCGGCCAGCTCCCGTGGGAGGCTTGCGCTGCAGGAAACGCCAGCGTCACCACCGGCGTCCAATCAGGACGGAAAGGCACCTCCAATCCACCACACGGCACTTGGATGAGGTGGGGACGAGGGAAATCTGCGCACGCAGGGCCGGAATCCGGCAGCCTCCGGACACTGCTCATTTCTCTCTATACTGTCGGGACTCAGGTCTTCCCTGCTCTCAGGAACTCGGCCGGTGTGAGTTCACCGGACACCGAAGGCCCCTGCGGTGCTCCCGGGTTGGGGACAGACAATGAGCTGAGGGGAGGTCTCTGGGCTGGGCGGCCCGGGAGGCCTGCGGTGAGGCAGTGGGAGAGTGTGCGTCCGGTCTTCCCGGGCAGAGCCCAGGCAGTGTGAGGTCCCATGGATGTGGAGGAAGAATGTTACAGAGAGAAGGTCCAGCAAGTGCAGGGGCTGGGAGCGACGCCCACCCTGCATGACTCAGGAGCACCTTGAGGCCTGTGGCCAGAACACGGTGACAGGGTGTGGACACGGGGTCAGGGCCCAGCTCTGGGGACAGTTCCGAGGTCAGGAGGGCCAGGGGAGCCTGAGAGGCGGGGGAAGGGCGAGTGGGGAAAGAGCCCGGCTGTGCCAGAGGCCAGACAGGTGGGAGGCGCAGTAAGAACCGACCCCCAGGCTGGTGGCAGGAGCGGTGTTGGTGAAGTGGGTGAGGCCAGATGAGGGGAGATTTAGGAGGGAGAAGGCATCTCCATCCCGCAGAGAGTGAGGCCATGTGGTCCAGTACCCCGCTGAAAACCACCAAAAACACCGGGCCACAAACACCAAAGCGAAAGCATCGAGGAGCGTCGAGAGGGCGGGGCACCGCAGGCCAGCGCTGCTCTCTTCTGACAGCCCTGCTGCGCCAGCGGGCCTGGCTCGCACTCCACCCTGCCAGGATGGGAATTGAGGCCCGTCCTGGGCGTCGGGGTGAGTAGGCAGCAGGCCAGCCCCTTCCAGCTCGCCCAAAGACTGCAGGGGTAGTTGCTAAACAGAACGAGAGGAAAAAAGGGAAGAAAACGTTCTGATAAATCGTGGCCGCAGATCAGCCCTGCACGGACTGACGGCCTAGCTTCCCACTGCCCGGATGGTTCACAGAACTCCAAGCCTGGGAGCTTGTTCTGGGTCAGTCCAGACTGGGAGGACGAGGAGCCGTCCAGCGAAAGCAAATGCAAATCCTCCTCCTTGTCCTCTAGGGACCCCCACAAATAATCCCTCCATGACAATAAGCTGCACACCACCACGGACAGCCACACAAGGACGCAAGGAGGCATGAGCGAGAACTGGCAGCAACAACACAGTAAAAACTGACCACACAGGCTAAAAAAATGGAATTGCCAAAATATAAAACATTATAAAAAATTATGCTAACTCTATCTATCTATTTATTTTTTAGAGACAGGGTCTATCCTGTCACCCAGGATAGAGTGCACGGGCACGATCCCAGCTGACTGCAGCCTCCACCTCCTGGGCCTGGGTGATCCTCCCACCCCAGCCCCCAAGGACCTAGGACTGTGGGCACCTGCCACCACGCCCAGCTGCTGACTGTGTGTAAAGACCAAATAATGAGTGTGAAATACCCGGAAGGAATGGAAAACTATAAAAGTGATACTGCAAATTTGAAAAAATAAATAAAACTTCTAGAAATGAAAACTATCAAAAACTTAAAACTTAATGGATGGGGAGAAAACCCTCCACACATGGGTTTGGTGGCACATTAAACACAGCAGAAGGGGGCATCGGCGGACTGGAAGACAGACCAGAAGAAAGGAAACAGAGACGAGATGATGTGGAACACGGAAGGGGTGTTAAGAGACTGTAAAGTTCGATCGTATGTTTAATCACAGTCCCAGAAGGAGAGGAAAACACAGGAAAGATTTGAAGCAATAACAGCTAGGAATTTCTAGAACTGCTAAGAGACACCAAGCCACAAGTTTAAGAAATTCAACAATTCTAGAAAGATGGAAAGGAACATATGCTCACACACAACACACTGAAAACTTTAGAAGACAAATGAGAAAGACAAAGATCTTTAAAGTGGCCCAAAGAGGGAGGGGGAGAGAGAGAAAACCTCCAAGGCAGTGTTGGACGACAGCTAACTTCCCAACAGCAAGTAAGCCAGAGGACAGTGAAATGGTATTTCAGTGGGATGAAGGAAACAAACGCCCACCGTAATTGTATATCTAGTGAAAATATCTTCCGAATGAGAGTGAAATAAAGATATTTTCAGACGCACTAAAAGTGAGGAAATTGGTCACCAGCAAACCTGTACTATGAGAAACGATCAGGATATATTTGCAAGGAACATGATCCCAAGTGGAAGATCTGATTCAAGAAAGAATGAAGAGCAAAGAAAGCAGCCCATAAAATAATAATTATTACGATTAGAGAGATTAAAAACCAGAATTAAGACATAGGACGACGAGAACGTGTGAGTCTGGGGGTGCGAGGGGATGGGGTTTACTCTTGGAGGTGCTCTCCAAGATCACCGCGTCTCCTCGCAAGGTGACGGCATCGGTGGAGTTTAGACTCGGGAAGTTCAGCCCATCGCACCTCTACGAGGCGACATCTGAGCCAGCAGGGAGGAAGTGCTGGACGAACCGACCCGACCCAGACGGCGGCACGAGGAGATGCGGCAGACCCTGGGAGACTGAGGAAAGAGGGGACGCGCCCACTGTAAAGTCGGGGGTTGAAGGAAGCAGAGACTGGACCGGCGGCTGCGGTGCTGGGAGGAGCTGCTGCGAAGGGACACTGCTGTGTGTCTGCCGCGCCGCGCGGACCGGGTGGATGTGGGGGACCCTCTTCTGCCCTCGCGGGAGAATGCCATTTACCCCCACGGTGACTGACAGAGCCGTGTCCCGGAACCTACGCGAATGTCGCCGTTGCCTCCAGAATCTTACCTACAGGCTCCTTAAACGATGAGCGTGATGGGGTGAGAGAGACAACCAGCCTCAGCCTTGTCGCAGGATAAATGTGCTCTGACCCGAGCAGGGAAGGCCTCCGGGAAGGCCGGGCCCTGCATTCTCGGGGGAGACGGGGCGGGCGTCTGTGCAGTTCCTCCCGTCCCTCCCTCGCACCAGCATGGAGCAGCCACCTGCTCCACCCCCAGCCCGGCTACAGGAGCACACCACGGAAGCCTACCGAGGAAAGCCACGCTCACAGCCTTGGGCTTGGGTGGACACAGGATGGACACCGCGGTGATGACCCCCAGGGTGCCCTCTGACCCAATGAAGAGCTGCTTCAGGTCATAGCCCGTGTTGTCCTTCCTCAGGGAGCTGAGGCAGTTCAGGACAGTGCCATCGGCAAGCACCTGGGAGAGAAGAGAGACAGGTGTTCCCAGCCGGCCAACTTCCTAACAGCTGATATTGGCCTCTCCAGCATCCCCCTTCTCCAGCCTCCACACCTGGGGGAGATGACGGTCCCCAGGACGCCGAGAACACCAGCAGTCACAGCCCACCCACCACCCCACCCAGACCGGCTCAGGAATGAACTGGGCCGGGGACAGGACCAGCCTGAGTCCCCCAGTCAGGCTGAAGGAGGAATTTCTCTTCCTGTTGGAGTAAGAGTCCCCAAACCCACCCCGACCACACTCCCAGGAAGCTCACTGTCCAGCTGGTCAAGGGAGGCCACCTGAGGCTTGGAGCACACCTGGGGGTAGGAAACATACCTGGGGTGGAGAGGAGCACCCTGGGGTGGAGAGGGGAGCACCCCTGAGGTGGAGAGAGGAGCACCCTGGGATGGAGAGGAGCACCCTGGGGTGGTGAGGGGGACCCCTGGGCTAGATCGAGGACAGAGACCCACACTGCCCCAGGACCCCTGGGTGCCCCAAGCCATGTCTGGAGCCGCCTGAGCCCTGCCTGCCGCACTCTGAGCAGAGGGTACTAACGCCGCTCACTAACGGAGAATGGAACATGCCACAGAAACAGGCAGCCGCTGCCAGAAAACAAAGCTATGGAGAGTCGTGGTTCACGAGACAGCGGCAAAGCAGAGTTTTGTGCTTGCTCCACCTGCTCAGGTGAAAGGACGGAGGCTCTGCCCTTTCGAAGATGAAGAGATTCACACCAGGCTGCTAAGGGTTCAGGGACACGGACTCGAGGCTCTGAGGGGAAGCTGGCGAGGGCATCACTGCACAGAGCTGACCTTGGGGTCCCCTTCCTTGCACTCGCTCCTGGAAGTCTAGCCCAGGGAGATGGCGCTGCTGGTGAGAGGCGCCCCTGGTGGCACCCATGGGACAGGAGGCAGGGGATGTCCTGGCAGGGCCACGGCAGAGCCTCCCTGAGCAGCGTGTGCTGCGATGGGAACCAACGTCTCCAACCTGGGTGTGGCCCCTACCCACCAAGGTGGCCTCATGCACCCTCGCCGCCACCTGGGGCCCGAGATAACAGCCCTGGGCTGCAGCCAGGACACCCCCATGACGGGCTCTGCATCCCGAGTGACAGACGCGGCTCACCACTTCCAGACCCAAGACGGTGCCGTGCAGAGAGCCGTATCGAAGAAACCTCAGGCCGCCGGCGTTGGTGGCCACGTTTCCCCCAATGTGGCAGCTGCCCTTCGCGCCCAAGTCCAGTGGCATGATGAAGTCCCTCTCCTCCACATGCCGGCTCAGCTCCTCCAGCACACACCCCGCCTGGCACACCAGGGTTCCTGCAGGCGCAGCCGGAGCAGAGCTCTCACTGGGTGGGATCCCCGGAGCAAGCCACCCGGTGGAACATCAGCCTCAGAGCCCAGCTGAGGAGAAGAGGCGAGAGGCGTCCCCTTCCCATCTCCCCCCAGAATAAAAACATCTGGACCTAGAGCCACCGTCATGATTACAGCGATAGGAAGAAGAACCACGCGCTATGGAAGGGAGTAGAAGAGAGATGCTGTAACGCGGTCACTCTCCACGGGGGGGATCCTGCCCCCCAGGAATACCTGACCACGTCTGGAGACATTTTGGGTTGGGGTGTGGCCGGCATCTCGTGGGTGGAGGCCAGGGGCTGACAGCACATAGGGGCCCTGACCACAGAGAATGACCAGGCCCAGGGCTCCATCTGGGTGGAGAAGCCCTGCTCTGGGAGAGACCGTGGTGCACCCGTGTGGGCGCGGGAGCCCCTCACACTCGTCACTTGTTCAGCCTCTCATGTCTCCAGAGAGGGCTGGAGTCAGCGGGGACCGGAGCAAGCCACAAGATGTGTCACCTGAGTGGCCACGTGGCAGACACAAACGGAGCGCAGGTGCAGCAGGGCTGGGCTGGCTCTTTCCTGGCCCTGGACTCCCCGCCCCAGCAGTCCCTGCAGCTGACGAGGACGGGAAACCCCGGGGGGCACCTGCAGGGACGCACGGCCACCCTGACGGGCAGAAGAGGCTCACCAGACACGTCGTCGAAGCTGATGACCTGGTTCATGAGGGCAGTGGACAGAATGATCTCGTCGAAGACAGGGACGCTGCCCCCCACCATGCCGGTGTTGCCCCCCTGTGGGTTCACAGCCAGGTTCCTCTCGTGGCAGTGCCTGGGCCGAGCACAGGGAGGCGTCAGGGCCCTGTCCCCATCCCCGTGTTGCCGGACCCACGTCCGGCCCCCAACCCCACTCGCCCTCCCCGGCCTCCCCACCACGCAGCCAGGCCGCCCGCCCTGGCCCACGTGAGGGGTTCTGGGGAAGGCCAGACGTCTGCCCGATTCCAAGGTCCTTCCGTCCACGTGGGGCTCACAGAGGGTCCAGCTCATGCCCCCACATCCCACCACCCGCTTCGATCCCGGGCAGTGCTCCCTGGTCCTGGGCCCAGGACCCCCCAGACGTTCACCAGAACCACCAATGGAGCCCCCTCCCCGCCCAGGCCCCACCTCTGCAAAGACTCGAAGCAATGAGGACACGTGGGGAGGGGTCTGGAGAAACGAGCTCCCAACCCTGGGGCGCAATTTGCCCACAGGCATCTCCGCAGCCCTGGGAGGGGCGGGCCCCAGGGACGGGTCCTAACAGAGTCAGTGCGAACGTGCCCCGTTTGCCTGGCGAGACGAGGACGTTATGCGCCACGGCTGACGGTCATGTGACCTGAGATCATCTCAACCTGCAGCTATGGGGACCGGTAATGGCTGGTGTGGTGACACTTCCCTGTGTGACAAGTGGGCATGGGCTTTGCCACATGGGAGAGATATGACTACACTGTCACGGACACAGTGTGGTGGCGTTTAAACGCACACACGTGCAGAAGAAATACCGAGCGACGTGAGTCACCACGCGCTGCCAACAGGCTTCGCTAGGAAACGATGTGTGAGAGACACAGAAACGGAGCGGGGCAGGGAGCTGCTGTGCCGTCACCTCACCTGAGAATGCGGGACACCTCCTCTGACGTCCTGGGCCTCAGCAGCACCTTGCTGCAGCCTGCGACAGAAGAGAGCCCGCCTCAGACGCTGCGCAAGGAGGTGACTCAGACTGGAATCACCCAAAAGGATTTTGCTGGAAAGAACGTTCTTTACGGGTACTTCCTCTTGCTCAGCAAGGGGACCGCAGAGCCGTGGTTATCGGCAAGTCCGCAGCCGCCGGAGCGTGGGAGCACACTGCCACACTCAGGCCCCGCGTCACATGCTGCTGGGCTGGAGACAGCGTGCCAGGCTGGCGTGGCGGACCGTGGGCTGCGATCCACAGACCCCCTAGCATGAAGGCCGCGACATCCATTTGTCCCACCAGCAGTGAAGGTGGCCGGGTCCCTGCAAGGGGGCGGGACGCCAGCTTTGCCACTGCAGATCACTACGTTTCCCTTTATAATTGGTAAGTGTCTCATGGGGATGCGCTGAGACCGTAAATATCCTCTTGCTCCTCAGAATTCACCCGTTAATTTTAGCATCTGTTGATCTTCTGCCTGAATCGGTTATCACAATGGCAGCCAAATGGCGACTTCTCTAAATCCAGCCACCTGCCTCCATTTCTTAGCTGCCATTCGTTCGACCTTAGAAAGGGCTTTTGTCTCGCGCTGATGACTTGCTCAGTCAGCTACTTACTCACCAGTGCCAGCTCCCGGGTTCTCATTTCATCCACTGGGTCACAATCCTTTGCTGCCATTACGGACGTGATGCCCAGACGTGGGTGGTGGGAGAACTCTGAGCTAGTCGGCCACGTCGCTGACGGCAGCCGCCCGCCCTAATCAGCCGTGTCCCTGACCACTGCCGCCCTCTCTAGTCAGCCGCTCCGCTGACCGCTGCTGCCCCTAGATGATAAGGTTTTTCTCCTCCCGACTTCTCTGAGAGGATCTCACAGGTGAAGGGGCGGCAGTGGCAGCAGGAATGTCACAGACGTCACTGCCCTTTGCGGAGCTCCAAGAATCAAGCTGTCACTTTTTTGACTCTGAAAGCCACTTCTTATTTGCCTTTCATCAGACAAACAATTTTCGTGGAGGGGGTCATCTGGGGTCTAGGCCTTGGCCCAGGACCCACAGCGCGGGGCTCTGGTGACCCTCGGCGTTTGTGTCGGCGGCACCCCTGCATCCCTTCGTGCTGCCCAGGCTCTTGGCAAGGGCTCGCTCTCACCAGGAAGTGTCTGTGCAGGGCTTCCTGGCAGGTGTGTGAGTGCCCCCGAGAGGGAGGCCCTGTTCCAGACACTGGAACAAACACACAGGATTTGCCACTCTGGTGACATCTTCCTCCTGACGGGAAGCAGAGAAATGAGGGGTTGCTCCGATGGTCCAATGTCACTAACGGGAGTTCCACAGAGAGGGAGCAGAGTGTCAGCCAAGGTGGCGTAACTCACGAAGGAAGAGTGGCTAAATGGGCCGCTGCCGCCTGGTCAGGGAGAGGACCACCCAGACACCGTGAGCAGAAACACCAGCTCCAATCCTCGCGTCCCACCACCCTGAACGCTCTCCTGGTGCCTCCCAGCAGGGCCCCGGACCGGGGGCTGCCCCCCAACCCCTCACCCAGCGGCTGAGCACCTGGGCCCTCACCGCTCCACTCCAGCAGCACCCTCTGCTGTCTGTGGCAACCACAGAGCACCCCTCCCACACCTCCGAGGGCCTCATGCTCTGGGGGAGAACCAGAGTCGGACCCTGCGTCACCGCCCTGCTCCACCTCGAGAACTCCACCTGCAGAGGTGCTGGGACGTCCATCTCACAGCTTCTCGCTTCATTGGTCTCTGCTCCCTGCAGACCCCTGGGGGCGGCTGGCCCCTCTCCCTCACCACTGGGGTTAGGGTGCAGCAGGCACCCTCCCCGCCTGCCCCCCGGCCCCGTCAAGGTACCCACACACCCAGCCATTGCCCCGCTCACTGCCACGATCCCAGCTCTCTGGCGTACTCCCCGGACCTCAGTATTCACCTACATCGGGGGTCAGCAAACCATGGCCCAAGAGCCAAATCCAGCGTGCCACCTGTTTTTTAAACGAAGTTTTATGGGGGCTAGGCACAGTGGCTCACGCCTGTAATTCCAGCAGTCTGGGAGGCTGAGGCGGGAGGATCGCTTAAGCTCAGGAGTTCAAGACTAGCCTGGGGGAGGAGCCAAGATGGCGGACAAGAAAAGCCACCAGTCAGAATGTCTCTGCAAAAAAGACGAATTTTAGAAGAAAGAGAAAAAAATAAGCTAGCAGAGAAACATAGATCGGGTGAGGGGTGGAAGGAAGGGTGCCTGAAACTATAGGAGACTCCAAGGGAAGACGCTGTGGAGAACTGGAAGGAGAAAGGTCCCAAGAGGCTTGGAGACCAGCGACAAGGGTAGGTAGAGCGGTTAACTTCCCCCTCCCTTGCATCTCGGACTGCTGGTGGGCTCTTGAGCGGCTGGAGAGACCTGCCGACACCAGCCCAGAGATGGCTGCAGCCAGTGAGCAGTGGCCTCTTGTGGACTCAACGCCGGGCTCCCAGCCCCCTCGGGGCACCTCCCTGGGCACAGATTCGAGCCTAGCAGCAGACGCCATAGGGCTCCATTCTCTCCTTCCCCCTCCCTACCCGTGGGTGCCCAGAGAGACAATTTAGCCATCACACGGAGGCATCTCCAAGGAACAACGGGACTTTTCCTTTTGGGGCCCTACAGCAGACGGAGGGGTAATCAGACTGTGAGCTCCCTACGGGCCAGCCCTCCCAGGTGCTGCTTGCCTGGGGACTCCAGGAGAGCGGGGAAAATCCCGAGGTGGAGTGAAATCGATCCAGCTTAAGCAGCCTGTAGGTGATTCAAGACCAGCACCACTCCCCCTGGCAGGGTCAGGGATTGATCTCCAGGGCCCAGGGGACAGGCCTGCAGACCAGACCCCGTACACCCAGGTCAGGATCGCACTGCCCTGGGGCACAGAAGAGAGATCTGTGAAAGAGCCTGCTGAGGAGTGTGTGCCCTCAGGGGCAGATCAGTCTGCCGGAGCGGCAACCTTCCTCCCAAAAGAATGCTGTGCACCCAGCTCAGGTTACGATCCTGAGTAGGGAACCTCCTGGCCCACGTCACAGCCAGGGGAGATCCATTGGCCTGAGGTCCCGCTTGCTGGGAGAGGCCTGGGAGAGGCCACGGAGAAGGGGAGAGTGGAGGGGAGAGTGGAGGGGAGCGAGACCTGCTCCAGAGTGCAGGTCTTGGACAGTCCCACCCCCCAAGCCCAGACTTTCAGCTGAGTGGAGCCATTTCAGCCCCTCCCAGCAGCTTTGCACAGAAACAAAGAGCAGACCTTTGACCCCTGCTAACAGCAGTTGTGCAGTCTGAAGGCAGGCTTATCCATTCCAGCCCTGCCCAGACTCACTCCCCCCACTCAGGTGGAGAGTAAGGACACACCTGGAAATCCCAGGGCCCCACCCACCACCCGAGGCACAAGAAGGCCTCTCTAGAGGAACAAGAGCTGGCTACAGGACCCAAAAACAGCACTGCAGCTCGCTCCTCCCTGAAAATGCCACCTACTGACAGGGAGGTCATCCTGCACACCCTTTTACTGCATCTACTGATTCATCATAAAGGGTGTGGTCGAATCTCACCCACAAACACCACCTACTGGCTCAGAGACTAAACAGGGAGTGTCACTATCCAAACGAAAATCTAAAGGCAAGAAGGAACAACTGATTGAGATGGGAAGGAATCAGCGAAAGAACTCTGGAAGTATGAAGACTCAAAAGGAAAGCACACCACCAAACAGGAACAACAGCTCCCCGGCAATGGACATTAACCAAACTCAGAACACTAAAATAACAGAAGAAGAATTTCAAACATGGATTGTAAAAAAAACTGAATGATATGCAAGAAAAAATGGAAAACCAACACAAAGAAACCACAAAAAAAATCGAGGACGTGGAAGAAAAATTCACTAAAGAAATTGAAATATTAAAGAAAAATCAAACTGAACTCCTGTAAGTGAAGAATTTATTCAGGGACTACAAAACATAGTGTAAAGCCTCAAGAACATGGTAGATCAAACAGAAGAAAGAATCTCAGGGATGGAAGATAACAACTTCCAATTAAATAAGTCAGTCAGAAATAGAGCAGAGAAATAAAAGAAAAGAGCAAAGCCTACAAGAAATGAGGGATTATGTGAAGAAGCCTAATGTGAGAGTTATGAGCATTCCTGAGGGTGAAGAAGAAAACGCACAAGGGTTGGATAAGCTATTTGAAGATATAGTAGAGGAAAATTTCCCAGACCTTGCTAAAAATCTAGAAATCCAGGTACAAGAAGCTCAAAGGACTACTGGGAAACTCAATGCAAATAAGAAGACACCACGATATGCAGTCATAAGACTAACCAAAAGATCCACTAAAGAGGCCCTTCTATGAGCTGTAAGCTGAAAGAAACAAGTAACATACAAAGGAAAGCCCACGTGAATAAGGCCAGACTTCTCAAATGAAACCTTACAAGCAAAAAGAGACTGGGGCCCCATTCTCACTCTTCTGAAACAGAATAATGCTCAGCGTAGAATCTTGTACCCTGCAAAACTTTTGTATACGAAGGAGAAATAAAGACATCCTAAGATAAGTAAAGACTGAGGGAATTCAGACAACACCAAGACAACACCAATCCCCCAAGAAGCACTTAAAACAGAGTTACACACAGATCAGCACAAGAAACACTCACGAATGTAAAACCACTCAAAAGCTAAACATCAAAGGCCAGATAACACAATGGCTCAAGAGAGAAAACAAAACAATAAAGTTCAACCCAATAGGATGAACCGAGACTTGCCCCACCTATCAGTTCTCTCAACAAATGTGAATGGTTTTAACTCCCCACTCAAGAGATTTAGGCTGCACAAATGGATAAAAAAATATAAGCCAAGTATCTGCTATCTTCAGGAAACACACATAACCTGCAAGGATGAATTTAGACTCAAGGTAAAGGGGTGGAAATCAATATTTCAAGCAAACGGAAACCAAAAGAAGGCTGGTGTGGCAGTTTTGATTTCAGATAACTTAGTTGTTTTTTTTTTCCAGCATATTATGAGGATACAGATGTTTAGTTTATGTATGTTGCCCTTACCCCCCCCTTACCCCCAAGTCAGAGCTTCAATCATGTGCATTCCTCAGATGGTTCGCATTGCATTCATTATGTATGTATATACCCATTCCCTCCATGCCCCCTCCCATCTGCCTGATGCCCAATAAATGTTATTCCTATATGTGAACTTAGGTGTTGATCAGTGAAACCCATTTGATGGTGAGTACATGTGGTCCTTATTTTTCCATTCTTAGGATACTTCACTTAGTAGAATGTGTTCCAGTTCTATCCAGGAGAATACAAGAGGTGCTATATCACCATTGTTTCTTATAGCTGTATAGTACTCCATGGTATACATATACCACATTTTATTAATCCACTCATGTATTGATGGACACTTGGGTTGTTTCCACATCTTTGCAATTGTGAATTGTGCTGCTATAAACATTCAGGTGCAGTTTTACCTAATTTTTAATGGGACTCTTTGTTTTTCTCTTGCTGATTTTCTTGAGCTCTTTGTAGATTCTGGTTATTAGCTCTTTATCATATGTATAGCACGTGAATATTTTCTCCCATCCTGCAGGTTATTTATTTGCTCTGTTGATTGTTTCCGTGGCTGTGCAGAAGCAACAACAAAAATAAATAAATGGGACTTGATTAAACTACTCAATACATTCTCTATTGGGATCTTAGAAAGATTAATTGAAATTACTAAGACAAATTAAATCTCATATACATGAGAAGCCTAAGTATATAGTTGAGTAAGGATGGTTTCTATCATTTACTATCTGTCCCTGGCATAGATCTCCTAAGAAGGGACCTATGATGAAGAGGAAGAAGTGACTTATATTTCAGGTCTTACCATTCCATCTAAACACATCGTCTAACAATAAATAGAGTATTGTGTGTATAAAGCAAAGTAAAGAGATTACAAAGTTGAGGCAATACAAGTGAGCTGAACCCTCAGCATGCTATATATCTCTTCCATGCTATGTGTACTTGTCCTTATGTTACACTGTTGGAGCACAATGAATGTGCATTTAACTCATACTAATTCAAATATATATACACACACACACACACACGCACACACACATACACACACATACATACACTCAGAACAATTGGAGGGAATGGAGGAATGAGAGAAAGAAACAGCAATAATTAAAATAATGCTGGTGATTATGTAGTTATTCCATTCAACCAAATATGCCACGAAATAAGAGTGCAGTAGGAGTTATAAATCTACTCTTCCTTTAATCCACCTTATCTCTGATTCTTCTATTTGTGTAAGCTTCTTGCTGTTATGAGAGTGATTCCAGTTTTTAAAAATATATATTTTCACACCTTATGACCTTTAAATATAAGCCAACTATTTAATCTGTTGCTGAATTAAAGAAAGAGAGCTCTTCTAAAGAAAGAGCTAGAGGAGAAGCTATCTTTGAGATGGGATGTCCACACAAAGTCAACCCCCACAATCCTAAGAATAATCAAAGGTAATTTTGATTTCAAATGATATTGTGCACACTGACATTAAAACCTAACCCTTATGTAAAATTGATTTCAGTACCTTGAGATGAGAACAAAACCTTCGGTTCTGAAATGAATTATGAAATCTCTAATATGTCATGAAGAAATAAGAGTTTCTAAATTTTGGAATGAATATTTACCAAATGCTGCTGCTAATACATGAATCATAGCTTTACTGTTTACCATCTGCAAAATCATTGTCAGCAGTTATTTACATAATTTTCTCTCCTCTATCAGGTAGTAAGACTCTAATTTTGCCCTCTTTGCATTCCTTAGAGCAATAGAACATTTCACTGCACAATCTTTTGAATGAATGACAACATAAATTAATAAAATACATTCTATGTAAACAGATACTTGAAAATTTGGAAATATGAATATGATGCTTTTATATTATTCTAATTCAAAATAGAGTCAAACAAATTTTTTTACCTTAAAAACAAAAGAAGAAAAGCAGTGTGATATAACAGCTATAACACATAGGAGATCTAATCTGATGAGAAATAAACCTTTTCTTATTTGATCTATTGAATTTTAAGAGTTCACTTGGAAAAAATATAGAACTGAAAGAAAATATTACAATATTCTACAATGCTAACATTCGTTGACTGCTTAAAACAGTGCTATGAGGCAGGTACTATTTTTATCTCTATTTTATAGATGAAAAAAATGTCACATGAAGTTAAGTAATTTGCGTAATATCACACAGCTAGTTATAGCACTGGAATTTGTACCCAGGCAGGCTGGCTACAGAGTCTGTACGTAGAATCCCCTTGTTATAGTGCCTAGTACAGTTATATGACAGTAATGACTTATATCTACACAAATGTTTTCCCTTTTTGCCCTGTTGGGAGTGTGAATTCTCATATACACAAATTAGATTCTGAATATCACCATCCTTTTAAGAAATATATTGCCAAAGCAATGTAATTGACCATTAAATAATAATAGAAAAAAGGAAAACCTTTGGAAGCATTTTTGAATCTAACACTACATGAGAAAATAACGTATTGATCAGAAAAATATGTCCCTTGGATCAATTCTACACTGTAGTAGCAGCTTATAAGAAAAAGAGTAATTCCCTGGTATTAACAATTCATTAATAAATGTCTTATGATAAAAATCAAAAGCACCCTTTATAGTGTAACTGTTTTTATTGAAGTCCAAATAAAATCTAAGCATACTGATAGTCTTTCTAAATTTTATCATCAATATTTCAAGTAATTAATTGCTTTTTGAACCCATATTCTAGCTATAATTTATTTGGAAACAGAGAAATTTACGACTTCTCTGTTGTGGTTTAACATCCTTTGGATTAGCAAAGACAGGCAGCCTGGAGAAGACTGAATACAGGCTGTGTCTTACCAATTACGTAAGAAAGGCCTTGTGTTTTCCTCACATCTGGAAATAGATGAGTTTCTATGTTTTTCTATGCATTGTAATAAATTCATATTTTGCAGTGCTCATTGTAATGCAAAAACAGGGCTAGCTATTTCCCTTTTGCTCCTTTTATTGGGCCTGTTTTTTTCTTCTTTTCTGTTGTCACTGCTTTCCTATAATTGAGTACCTATAGCCATTCAATAAATATTTGTGAATAATAAATAGTATCACATAAACAAAAATCCCCAAACCCCAAACCACTTCACTTGCTGCTTTTCTACCTTTCAAACCCGATCCATGACAACTTTTCTAATGGATCATCTTGACATCCAAAAAGATAAATTCAGTCCAGTGAATCTTCTGATTTTATTTGGGGCAATTTTAATATAACGGGGAAACTTTTAGTGAAATACACATGACCTTTGCTACTTCTTTTAGCTTTAAGATTGACAGACTTAGATGGAATCTGAATCATATTAACTCAGCCAATAAAGTTCTGA
Organism: Avahi laniger; assembly: GCA_963575035.1. Lineage (NCBI taxonomy): Eukaryota > Metazoa > Chordata > Mammalia > Primates > Indriidae > Avahi > Avahi laniger. Next base: position 27,270 of record CAUYSK010001708.1, on the reverse strand, counting down.
AGGAAATAATCAGGTATAGTTTACTCCCCATAAACCTAAGTTGAATAAGGCATTTTTTTTTACCCCAGCATTTTCATTCAGGTCCTTGAAATTTGGTAAATCTAATTTCATCTCTATAAACTTTAAAATTACAACAAAATGTCTGTTTTACCTTAATTACAATTTACAGTTAGAAGTCATTAAATATAATTTGAATATTAGGTAAAGGAACTATTTTAATAGGTCAAATGTTATTTCCACTGCTTGCTTTTCAAATAGTCTGTGCCCAAAATAACCAATCACCTATATCAGCAAAGACATACTAAAAAAAAAAAAACAAAAAAAACAAAGCTTCCATCATTACGATATTCAAGCTTTAAAACTTCCAGATGGATAGTTTATAATTAGGAAGAGGGAGAACACAATGCTTTCATAGGTAGTAAGAAAAGCACCTAACAAAGTATTTTAGTTAATACTATGTGGGTGGAAATCTCAGTCAAGAAACAAGAAAAGAAGAACTCATAGGAAAGATGTTAAAGAAAAAAGAACAAACTTTTTTAATGCTGCAGGAAGGAGAAATACAGTTAACTTTCCAAAATTTGACACAAACAAACATGTGTCATCAGATTGTAAGGCAAACAGGCTGTACGCCTCTATCAAAAAGTCAATAAGAAAATACCTTTTTAACATTTCCCATGTGTTATGATCTAAATTAGTAAAATTAACACCTAAGGAGCAGACAACATCCTTTTTTCTTAGATAAGAGTGGGAAAAAACTTTGCAATACCATTGAAGTCATTATTATAAAAGAGGTTAAATGTGATCTGAAGCAGACATGCCAGCATAGGTTATTGGCTGAGGGTACAGAGTCTTGGGTTGGACTGGCTTGATTTGATCCTGGTTCTTCTACATTTACCTGCATAACGATGAGTAAATTATGCAACCTTTTAAGTTGCAGCTTGCTCATCTTTAAATAATACCCAATTAATAGACATCTCCATAAAGAATAAATAAGATGTTTGTATGTAAAACTCTTGGGAGAGTGTCTATGTTATAGCACAGCTATAGTTAGGGGTTTGAGATGGCAACAAAGCTCATAAGGCAAAAATAGGCTTCAATGTTATGCTACATTTACTTAGTTTTAAAAAACAATTCAAGGCAGGTGATAAAACAGGTAGAGATCATCAGCATCTCATTGGCAGGCCGGCATCTGTCCAGGTATACAGATTCTTTTGCCTAGTCACCCTTCCAGGACATGAGAACGAAGTTATGTGTGGGTCATCTTGACATATAGAAGCCACAAGCCTATCCCTTATTAATCATTTGCACTGTTCTAGTCACATAAGCCAGAGTCCTGCATGCCAAGGCAAAGCTCCATCAACACAGGCACAGTTTCATACAACAAATGAGGCAGACGTCACATTTATCTTTTATTTTTACTGTTTCCAAGGAAACCATGCTGTGGAGCTCAAGGTCATTCTCTGTAAGGTCTGCATCAGACCAGGCCTAAGGATAACCCTTTATTCACAGTCTGGCACATAAAAAGTACTCTAAAAAATGTTACCTGTTATTGTCCCAATTAGCAAAACAGGTAATATTTGATGTGAATTAGTGCATGTTCTCACTGTTAATAAAGAGTTCTTACAATACTACATGAAAGTGAAGACTACCAGAAGAATTTAAATTATCCATCAAGTATTGAGACAGCAACTATATCTTGACAGTAGTAGTAGTTAATGTTTTTGCCTGATTGGTATCCATTTCCTCTTTATTCTAGTGAGAATACAGTATTCCAATTTTGGGGTGGGGGAGTTTCATTCTCTCTTCAAGCCCAGGTAGTTCTGATGGAGATTACCCACCCTTCTATCTAATGGTAGGACTAGCATCAGAAACTTCTGCTTCTGTGATTAATTCAGGATTTACATGAGACTTAAACTAGGCCAATGAGTGTTACCTTAGATTTTTGCCAGAGTTATTACAAAATAAAAATGTTTGCTCAGCCATTAGTCTATCATAATAGTGCTTCTGGGGTGAGTGTCAGTGGCCAGGTGCCAAATGGATAAACCTGGCCTGAGAACAAAGGAGACACAAAGAAAAGTAATGACAAAAGATAAAAAGAGGATGAAAACTGAATTCTCTGGAGTTTAAAAAAATGTAATTCAATAAATCCCCTTCTTATTTTCAAGTCAGTTTGAATTTAATGTCTGTTAAGTGGAGTATATAAGATTCTTGACTAGTATAGGGTATGAATTAGGCAAAGAGCTGCAAATGGAAAGACAAGCTGCTTAAAAAGGAATAAAATCCATAACAAATAGTTTTAGGAGGCACGTGCCAATGTAGACCCATTCCATACATGTATCAACGGCTGAGAGAGCTGGTCTGAGGGACTAGGACTGAGGTTGGAGATAAGGTCAGGTAAACCCCTTCTTGAGAATTAGACCCTTATGATGTCCCCTGGAAGAGGTGAACAGTCTTTAATAAAGCAAAGATGAACTACAATAGGCTTAGTTTCTAGAAAAGATTGGCAAAACTTTGAAGCACAGGACATATTCCAGTCTTCTGGCTGAGATGTGGGACTTGGCTTCTCTAAGGCATCAGAAACCCAGTGGGGATGGAAAAATCTGGGGTTAACCAAGAGACAGGGGCAGAAGCAGATCAGCCAGAGACCAGAGGGAGAATGAAATTGACATTTAATAAAACTTAATTCCTGACTGTGCTGAAAAATTCTCACTATATCCAGTGTGAGCAGCCTAGAAATGAAGGAGGATCATGAATGGTATCTAGGATGAGAATAGAATGCAGCAGGCCTTGCTAGTTTACATTATTAGAAAAATGTAAAATAATTTGTTTTTCCAAAACAACTGTCTAAGAAAAATGCAAGGCCAGTACAGCTTAAAGATATTTTCTAAAATGCTTGTCATTGAAATGAAGTAAACACTTTTAATGAATTCACTAAAGTTGCAAGATAGAAAATCAACATACAAAAATCAGTTTTATGTCTATACACTAATAAACTATCTGAAGAAGAAGTTAGGAAAGCAATCCCATTTATAATAGCATCAAAAAAAATACTAAGGAATGAACTAAGGAAGTGAGGAACTTATACACTGAAACCATGAAACATTAATTTATATTAACTGATCAACACATAAGTGCACATATAAGAATAACATCTATTGGATGTTGGGGAGCAGGGAGGGGGGACACGTATATGCATACACAAAGAGTGCAATGTACACCACTCGAAAGATGGACATATTTGAAACCCGGACTGGGGGGGGCGGCAAGGGCAACATACGTAACGTAAATATCTGTACTCCCATAATATGCTGAAATAAAAAAAAATTTAAAAGACACAAAAGGCATCTCATATTCATGGGTAGGATGAATTAATATTGTTAAAGTGTCCATCCTACTCAAAGGAATCTACAGATTCCATGTAATCCCCATCAAAATCCCAATGGCATTTTTTACAGAAATAGAAAAAACAATCCTAAAATTCATATGCAAGCACAAAAGACCTTCAAACATTCAAACAATGTTGAAAAAGAAGAACAAAGCTGAAGATTCCACACTTCTTGATTTTAGTATATATTATAAAGTAATTAAAACAAAATATTACTGACATAAAGACAGATACATATAGACCCATGGAGCAGAAGAGAGGGCCCTTAAATAAGACCACACATATATGGTTAACTGATCTTTGACAGGGTGTCAGAAATATACAGTGAGAAAAATATTATCTCTTCAACAAATGGTGCTGGGAAAATTGGATATCCACATGCAAAAGAATCAAATTGGAGCCCTATCTTACACCATACACAAGATTCAACTCAAAATGGATTAAAGATTCCAAGGTAAGACCTAAAACTATAAAACTGCTTGAAGAAAGCAGGGGAAAATCTTCATGACCTTGGTCTTGGCAATGATTTCACGGATATAACACACCAAAAGCATAAGCAACAAAAGCAAACATAGATAGTCAGAGTACATCAAAGTAAAAAGCTTCTGCACAGCAAAGGAAAACATTTAACAGAGTGAAAAAGCAACCTATGGAATGGAAGAAAACATTTTCAAACCATATATCAGATAAGGGATTAACTTCCAAAGTATATCAGGAACTCCTATAGCTCAATAGAAATAAAAAAAGGAAACCTAATAAATGGGCTAAGGACTGGAATAGACATTTCTCTGAAGAAGACAAAAATTATAAACAGGTATAGGAAAAGATGCTCATCATCACTCATTATCAGGGAAATGCAAGTAAAAAAACACAATTAGGTGTCACCTCACACCTGTTATCAGAATAGCTATTATTGCAAATTAGTACAACTTCTATGGAAAACAGTATGGAGATTCCTCAAAGAAATAAATGTAGACTTACCATTCAACCTAGAAATACCACTACTGGGCATCTACCCAAAGGAAAAGAAGTCATTTTATCAAAAAGACACCTATACCCAAATGTTTCTTGCAGCACAATTCACAATTGCAAAGATGTGGACTCAAGCTCAGGGCCCCTCCCTCCCTGAGTGGGTTAAGAACATGTCGGGTGTGTGTGTGTGTGTGTGTGTGTGTGTGCGTGTGTGTGTGTGTGTATGTGTGTGTATACACACACCATGGAATACTACTCAGCCATAAAAAAGGAATGAAATAGTGTCTTTTGCAGCAACTTGGATGGAACTGGAGACCATTATCCTAAGTGAAGTATCTCAGGAATAGAAAAACAAACATCAGATGTATTCCTATTAATTTGGAGTGAATCAATGGGCAAACAAAGGCACAAAGAGATGTAAAGGTCATTGGAACTCAAGAAGCAGGGAGTGGGAGTGGAGAAGGAGAAGGGATAAAAACTAACCTATTGGATACAATGAACACTATTTGGATGATGGACACACTAAAAGCCCCAACTTAAGCATTATAAAAGGTATTGATATAACAAAAACATTCATACCACCTTAATATTTTGAAATAAAAAAAAAACACAATGAGATATCACCTCATACCTGTTAGGATGGCCGTTATCAAAAAGACAAGGGATAACAAGTGTTGACAAGGATATGGAGAAAAGTAAAACTTTATACACTGTTGGTAGGAATGAAAATTAGTGTAACCATTATGGAAAACAATATGGAAGCTCCTCAAAAAATTAAAAATGGAACTACCATATGACCCAGCAATCTCTCTTCTAGATTATATACCCAAATGAAATGAACTCAGCACCTTGTGGAAATTATCTGGGCTCACATGTTTGTTGCAGCATTATTCACAATAGCCAAAATATGTAAACAACCCAACTGTTCATCAACAGATGAATGGATAAAAAAATTGTGGTATGAATATATCTATTATGTACATGTATATAATGGAATATTCTTCAGCCCTAAAACACAAGAAGATCCTACCATTTGTGACAGCATGGATTAACCTGGAGGACCTTATGCTAAGTGAAATGTGTTAGACACAGAAAGAAAAATACTGCATGATCTCCCTTATATGTGGAATCATAAAACGTCAAATACACAGAAATAGAGAATAGAAAAGTGGTTACCAGGGGCAAGGAGGGGTGGAAATGGGGAGATGTAGGTGAAAGGGTACCACATTACAGTGATGTAGGATGAATAAGTCTAGAGAGCATGTATAGCATGTATAGCATAGTCAATAAGGTTGTATTGCATGATGGAAATATGCTAAAAGAGCAGATTTTAAGTACTCTTACCACAAAAGGGGTTGAGGGGACTGTGTGGTGATGGGTATGTTAATTTGCTTGACTGTACTAATTGTGTGTGTGTGTGTGTGTATCTCAAAACGTTATTTAGTATACCTTAAGTATATACAATAAAAATAAAGTTAAAAAATACCCATCCCCCAAAAAACAAAAGACAAGTGTTGGCAAGGTTGTAGAAAAATTGAAACACTTGTATACTGTTGGTGGGAATGAAAAATGATGCAGCCACTATGGAAAACAGTATGGAGATCCCTCCAAAAATTAAAAACAGAAGTGCCATATGATCTAGCAATCCAAATTCTGGGTATTTAAGCAAAACAATTGAAATTAGGATCTTGACAAGATATTAGCACTCCCATGTTCATTGCAGTACTATTCATAATAGCCAGTATGTGGAAATAACCTAAATGTTCATTGAGGGATGAATGGATAAAAAAATGGCATATACATACAATGAGATATTATTTCAATTATAAAGAAGGAAACTCTATGATATGCGACAACATAGATGAGATTGGAGGACATTATGCTAAGTGAAATAAGCCAGTCACAGATGGACAAATACTGCATGATTCCACTCATATGAGGTATCTAAATAGAAGCAAATAATAGAATTTTGGTGGCCAGGGACTTGGGGGAGAGGGAAATGGAGAGTTGCTAATCAACAGGAATAAAATTTCAGTTATGCGAGATAAGTTCTAGAGATCTGCTATACAACATTTGTGCCCGTAAATAACAATACAGTATTAGACATTTAAAATATGTTAAGAAAGTAGATCCCATGTTAAGTGTCTTATCACAATAAATTAAAAAAATAAATAGCATAGTTACTAACAATAAAAAATAAGCAGTAATTATTTTTTATTTTATTTTGAATGTTTTTTTATTATTTTATTATTTTTTTATTTTATTTCTGCATAAAATGGGGGTACAAATGTTTAGGTTACATTACCCTTGCTCCCCCCCAGTCAGAGCTTCAAGCGTGTCCATCCCCAGATGGTGCTTATCGCACTCATTATGTTTGTATATACTCATCCTCTCCTCCCCCCACCCATCTGCCCGACGCCCAATAAATGTTATTCCTATATGTGCATTTAGGTGTTGATCAGTGAAACCAATTTGCTGGTGAGTACATGTGGTGTTTATTTTTCCATTCTTGGGATACTTCACTTAGTAGAATGGGTTCCAGCTCTATCAAGGAAAATACAAGAGGTGCTATACCAGCATTGTTTCTTAAAAATAGTAGAAAATGAAATGAGTTATCTTATTATTAAGGACAATCATAATAGCTGGAATTTGTTATGTGGCATCAGATATTTCACATGGAAAAACATTCTTTTTCACAGATCTAGAAAAAATAATTTTACGGTTCGTATGGAACCAGAGAAGGCCCTATATAACCAAAGCAACCTTAAGCAAAAAGAACAAATTGGGAGGCATCAATCTACCAGACTTCAAGCTATATTACAAGGCAAAAGTAACCCAAACAGCATGGTACTGGCACAAGAATAGAGACACAGACCAATGGAACAGGACTGAGAACCCAGATAAAAAAGTATCCTCATATAGCTATATGATCTTTGACAAAGCAGACAAAAACATACACTGGGGAAAAGAATTCCTATTCAATAAATGGTGCTGGGAAAATTGGGTAGCCACATGTAGAAGACTGAAACAGGATCTTCACCTCTCACCTCTCGCAAACATCAATTCACGATGGATAACAGACTTAAACCTGAGGCATGAAACTAGAAGAATTCTAGAAGAAAATGTTGGAAAATCTCTTAGAGACATTGATCTAGGCAAAGAATTTATGAGGAACACCCTAAAAGCAATCACATCAATCACAGTACCAACAAAAATAAATAAATGGGACCTGATCAAATTGAAAAGCTTCTGCACAGCCAAGGAAACTATCATTAGAGCAAATAGGCAACCTATAGAATGGGAGAAAATATTTGCATGCTACACATCCAATAAAGGGCTGATAAATAGAATCTGTATAGAACTCAGGAAAATCAGCAAGAAATCTCAAACAACCCCATTAAAAAGGGGGCAAAGGACATGAACAGAAACTTTTCAAAAGACAGATTCCTGGCCAATAAACCAATGAAAAATTGGTCAACATCTCTAATCATCAGGGAATTGCAAATCAAAACCAAAATGAGTTTATCACTTATCTCCAGTGAGAATGGCTTTTACCAAAAAGTCCCAAAGGAACAAGGGCTGGTGTGGATGTGGAGAGGTAGGAACACTCATATATTGTTGGTGGGACTGAAAATTAGTATAACCTCTATGGAAAGTAATATGTAGATACCTCAAAGGACTGAAAATAGAACTGCCATTTTATCCAGCAATTCCACTACTGGGTATTTACTCAAAGGAAAAAAAGACATTCTATAAGAAAGACACCTGCACTTGAATGTTACAGCAGCATAATTCACAATTTCAAAGATGAGGAAAAAACCAAAGTGCCCATCAATACATGATCGGATTAATAAAATGTGGTATATGTATGCCACGGAGTGCTACTCAGTCATAAAAATCAATGGTGAATTAATACTTCTTGTATTATCCTGGACGGAGCTGGAGCCCATTCTTCTAAGTGAAGTATCACAAGAATGGAAAAACAAGCACCACATGTACTCATCACTAAATTGGCACTAATTGATCAATACTTATGTGCACATATGAACGTAACATGCATCAGGTGTCGGACAGGTGGGAGAGGGAGGAGGGTATGGGTGAATTCACACCTAATGGGTGTGGTGTACTTCAGGGGGATGGGCACACTTGTAGCTCTGACTTGGGCTGTACAAAGTCAATATATGTAACCAAAGTATTTGTAGCTCTGTAATATTTTGAAATTTTAAAAAAATTCAAAAAAGTGGCATCATACATAGCAATAAAATATTTAGCATTTCATTGATTAATAGAAAATATTAATGAGATACAGATATATTAGAGACTTAAAATAGAACTTAATATAAGTAAACATGATAGGGTTATGTGAGATATCTGGTCAGAGTTTTTCTATAAATGAGGTAAAATCAAGAGTATATATTCAAAAGTGCCAGGCACGGTGGCTCATGCCTGTAATCCTAGCACTCTGGGAGGCTGAGGCAGGCAGATCTTTTGAGCTCAGGAGATCGGGAACAGCCTGAGCAAGAGCGATATCCCATCTCTACTAAAAATAGAAGGAAATTAGCTGGACAACTAAAAATGTATAGAAAAAATTAGCCGGCCATGGTGGTGCATGTCTGTAGTCCCAGCTACTCAGGAGGCTGAGGCAGGAGTATTGCTTGAGCCCAGGAGTTTGAGGTTGCTTTGAGGTAGGCTGATGCCAGGGCACTCTAGCCCTGGCAACAGAGTTAGACTCTGTCTCAAAAAAAAAGGTATAAATATATCAAATGTCATTTTTAAAAACTGCAGAAGACTGAAAATTAAGCTGTTTTCAATAGTCAATTATAATTTTATTTGCAATTTAATACATGATAATGTTAATAAGCATGTAATATTTAATGAGTAATCACTATGAATATGTTGAATAGTTTTACATGTTTTGTAATTTATTACCAGAATTGCCTCAGACTCCAGCACACTGTGAGTTCAAATGATATCATATTAAAAGTAAAAACCTAGATTTCTATGGCTCTTACCCAGGTACTTATAAAGGACCTCCACTTACCTGAAAAAATCTCATCTTTATATTTGAGAGTCTGCAATTGTTAACTTATGTGTGTTCATATAAATGCCTACAGTTGCTGGGTACCATCATATCCACAGGCATTGGGTACCACTGGAAACTGCTATTTATTTCAAGTCAGTGCTAAACACCCTGTTATTCCTCTAGATATCCAAAAATATCTCAGTCTCTGCTAGTCATCCTGTGGGTACCACCATGTTCTACTTCTAGTAAGTCAGACATCTAGAGTTGTCACTGAGCACTGCAAATGAAGCACTGGCACACTTCTGTTGGCAAAGTTGTTCAAGAGTGGTGCCATGAAGCAGTGCAGTGAATTCTTAAATCAGAATCTCTGGGTCTATCTGCCTGCTGTAGCATGTGCTTTCCAGTGTTACCAGTATACTCCAAAAAGGTGGAGCATCTGATAAAACATCACCTTCCCTGTTATGTTGAAGGTTCCCATTCAACCAGGTATTTGGATCTTTGTTCATACCAACTTGCACAAAAGTAACAGCCATGTATTATCAATGGATTAGGAAACCCATCAGTTCAGTGATAAACTTTGGGGTACCATCAATGCAATGGCTCAAACTCCCCCATATTTAACCCAACATTCTAGGCAGGGAATTTTCAGAAATATATGACACAGATGCTCCATGTTTGCATGGAACCAAACATGGCATTATTTTCACTATAGATTTAATACAACACAGAAGCAGTATATCATTAACTCTGCCCTGTCCAACTCTCAAGGTCATCATATTGAGGAAGCTCCTCAGCTTACCTTGGCGATTGAAAATAAAGTTAAAAGTGTGTGTGAAGAAAAAAGAGATGGTTTCTCTTATTAAGAAAATTAAGGCCTTAAACACTATTTTAAAATGTCTATGATTTTTAGAATATGAAAGCTGAAAAGGGTAAACCAGGAACCAACATGAATCCACACAATAGTGCTTGCCCAAGTATCTGCATCCTTAACACTTATGCACATTAAGATTTGAGAAACAATTTGAGGCTGTTATCAACCTTTGCAGTATATTGGAATCATCTAGGGAGGATTAACAACTATTGTTACCTGGATCCCAGCCACAAACACTCTAATATAAATGGTCTAGGATGTGGTCTTGGTGCTCCACAGATGATTCTAATGTGCAGTAGAAGCTGAGAACCACCATAACAGGGGAATATGATATTGATCAGTGAAAACATTCACGAAGATATTTTAAAGGCCATTTCTCTTCTGAAAAGAAAAGTGAAGAAAGCGTTAATCAGTATAGCAAAAGAAACCAGGGAAGTTTTTCTAGGAGAAATAATAGCAAATATAAAAACTCAGAGGCAAAGCTGAGACATGAGCTCTCAAAAATAATTAGGTTTGGAATACAGAGGTTTTTGAACATGGCAGAGTGGAAAATAGGGACTTTTAGGTAAAGGTGAACCAAGAAGTCGAGAACCTTACCACCCAGGATTCCGAAATTGAATTCAGCTTGAGAGCCAATTGAGAGCCACCACAGGAGTCTGTAAATGGCAGTGGCATGATGAAAACCGTGTTTTAAACTGAAAACATCAGTAATAGTGTAGCAAGGTGTTCAGTCCAATATATCTTTCAAAGAACTATCCCAGGGAGCTGTATTTCCTTGTTTCTCCCTAACAGGCATTTTAATCTGCAACAATGAAGTAATTGTGCCCACAATAAGGAAACTGCATGTAGGATCACTAAATTATCTAATATTTGATAGTCTAAGTTTACAATGTCTGTTCAGCTAGGCTAGACCACAATTGTTAGTGTATGTTTAAAGATTGGTGAGAACAAAGATGTAGAGTTAGTTTAAATTTTCTTTGTTTCATTTTACTATTAATACTTAGCTTGCAAGCAAGCAGCACAAAGAATCCATGAGTGAACATGACCCCATGACACGTGAGTTGTTCCTCATGGAAGCAATTATGCATGATGTTGGGAGATCACCGGAGCCAGCATGGAGTGAGGACTGCATCATGTGAGAAGAACTAAGAACCATGGGCTTACTGCTTTTTAAATGATTTTATTTAGGCTTTTTTGTACATCAGCACTCAAGGATCCCCTTCATTGTAAAGGGACATCATTGCAGGACTAAAGTAACACACTTTCTTGCTCTAATTTTTACTCCATTGTTGGCACGGCAGTAGGCCCGAAGGCTACTATGCCTGACAACCACCAAATCAGGGATGTGCTCTGTTGGACTCCTGGGTATGCAATGGTGCTTGTTACTGAAGCTGAGTAGATTAAAATAACGGGCAGCTCTATTTAAGAACTGTTAATAATAAGTGACGGGATGATCAGTTCGGGCCATTTGGTTTAGGTGTAGGTACTTCTAACTTTAAATATATTAAAGTAAAAGTCTTTAACTTAGGACTTACAAAACAAAGGATTTGAGGAAAATCCAAAAAATTACTTTGGGAGAACCATATGAAACATGTATTAAATGGCTAAACTTAGCACTTATATAACTACTTGTAACAAATTTGGCACAGTTATTATGAGGTCTGGCTGGGTTTCAAGGCTTATATTCCCCCTCTCCCAACATATGGAACAATTTGCCTTCTACCTGCTGCTTCAAATTTTAAGACATATTATGACCTTATGTGTTCCGAGTTCCTCAAGGTATGATCCTTGACCAGCTGTATTAAAATCACATGGGCGACTTTGTCCAGAAATATGATTCCTCAGTCCTGTCAGAGATCTATTCAATTCAAATATCTCATGGGAAGAGCCTATGCATCTGTATTTGTCTAGGCTATCCAAACACCAAACTTTGAAAAGCACTGCTCTGGTAACTTTCAAATCTGGTGCTCCCTAAAATCATGGAATTTTATGCTAAGAAGAAGTTGTATGCTGCCAGCCTGATACCAGATTGGGTGCCAGCATTTTGGTACTGATATTCTAAGGACTCTAGGTATCACACCATCACTGGACACAAGTTTCTCCTGTTCCTGTTGACCACTTTTTGTCCCTGACCAGTATTGGGGTCACCCTCTCAGATTATCACGTATTTTCATTGTCAACAAACTCTCTTCCTAGTCCTGATGTTAAATCTCAGTGACTTTTATGGCCTCCACTAGCATGTTATGAGAATCTACCAATTCTTCCTCTGTGGGATGAGGTAAGAAAATGTTAAAATATTCAAGGAATTGCTGATTATGGTATGATTAACAAAAATGAGACAGAGCAAAATGAGAAGAGCCACCATCTCAAACTAGACATACCTATTTGGAGAGATATATTCTAGGGTGTAGACTCAATTATTAGTTTATATGGGAACTCCAAGCCCCAGGGTGGGGGTGAGTGATCAAAATGCAAAATGTAAGGATGGTATTCCAGGGAAGAACCCTTTATTGAAGGATCCAAATAAGACTGTGCTGATTTCTTAATTGGTAGCATTGGCAATGGAGGAAACAACAGTCAACATTGGGAAATCAGGATTGACGGATTTGAGGAACATAAAATCTTAGAAGTAGATAACAGAGCTCCAATAGGTCATTAGTGTAAGGGCAAAATTCCACCCAATTGAAGTGAACTTTTTAAAACTATTTTTTAGAGAAATTAACAAGTCAGGAGCTTTGTGGGGACATATCTTAGAAACTACTGAAAGAAAGAATGACTCAATAAGCTGAAACCTCCTGCTCCCTCCATTTTCTTGTTAGTTTGGGCCTGAGGCTACCTATCAGAATTATCCTCACAGCATCTTTGTTGTTATTTTGTTGTTGTTTATATACAGAACTTCAAATCCAAAAACTATATAATCAGAATCTCCTATGTCTTGGCCCAGATCTGTGCATTTTAAAACTGCACAGGTGATTCATATGAACTACCAGGTTAAGAACTACAGTCCTAAAAATCAGAATCAGGCTGAACCTGAAAGTGGGGAGAAGTAACAGGCAGTGGTGGTGAAAAGGGCAAGTGGAAGTAGCTGCTGGGTCGATCAAAATAAGTCTCTGGGCAAAATGCTGTTAGGAAGATTAATCCCTAAGAAACAAAAGCATTTCTTCTTTTCTAGTGTTCCTACTTCCTAAAATTATAAAATGGGAATCAAAAGAACTCTGCTTTATATTCCAAAATTCTGGAGGGCTGAGAACCACTGCTATTACAAGAAGAAGTAGCCTTTTCAGCACTTTTTACCTTTTTTCTGTCCCAACAAATATACTTTACTTTGACACACAGAAGATTTTTTTTTTTATTTCAGCATATTATGGGAGTACACATGTTTAGGTTACGTATGTTGCCCTTGTCCTCCCTCCCCCCCTAAGTCCGAGTTTCAAATATGTCCATCCTTCGGGTGGTGCGCATTGCACTCTTTGTGTATGCATATACCCGTCCCCTCCTCCCCCCTCCCCCTCTCCCCTGCCCAACATCCAATAAATGTTATTCTTATATGTGCACTTATGTGTTGATCGCATTCTACTATGTGAAGTATCCCAAGAATGGAAAGAAGATTTTATTTATAACCTATGAACCATTAGATATTTCGGTCTGTTATTCAAAAAAATTTCCTACTGTGAAAAATCTCTGAAACATCTAAAGAAAGTAATTCTGAAACTTTTCTATCATTCAAAAATTGATAATTTGCTTCTCACCTCTCAGGTATATTATTTTAGATGAAGGAATTTTGGCAGCAGTGATTCTTTCATATCTGTCCAGAAAACCCACTACAAACAACCACAGGAAGGTGACCATCATCTCTCCAAAAGTGAGGGTAAACACAAGGCCTAATTTGTTCATGTGCAGTAAACAGTTTAGTTTTGAAGGCAGAATCTAAAGTGAAGATTTTATTTCTCTCTGATCACTTTGATCTCCCCAGTGGAAAGATATTACAGAGATAAGGAAGCGTCAAAACCTAGCGCCAAGTAATCAGAGTTGAAGGAATATAACTTTGTTTGGGAATTATTGTCTGCAATCTTCTTTGGCTCATGATAGTAAAGCTTGTACTCCTTATGGGCTTTCTTTTGAGATATCTTGAGATAAGAATCAAGCCTATAGGGGTTTTAGGAACCAAATGTTGAAAAGCAAAGATTCTGTTAGTAATTAGGTGCTGGGGATTCAGATCTTCCTGCCAAATGAGGACAAGAAGGCAAAATCTGTTATATTGCTTCTAAGTTGTAAAGGTTAGATCACTTTGTGATTATGTTTGTAAGATACTAAAGATCATTATCACCATGGAAAAAGACAGCCAGCTTTGAAACAGCTTTGACAGCAGGAGTGCCCACCATGGATCTGGCACTAGAGAAGACATTACATCGCTGAGATCAGGGTGGCTTAGAGTAGGAGCTCAGGATTGCTAATTGGCTCACTGTTTACTGAGAGATGTGCCCCTGTGGCAACCTGCACTGGGGCTAGTAGAGCTCTTGAACGCATTGTCTTTTTTCTTTAAATGAAAGTAGTAATTCTGTGAAAGATGATTTCACAACAGGTATAAATATCTAAAGCTGTAGTTCTTTACTGGTGCCAAGGAATTCATACTGTTTGATGTTTAAGTTGAAAGTCAGTTCTCTTGTAACAGTACCTTATTCGGTTATCTCTTTAAATTACTATGACAGACATTATTTTCCTTTACTCAACATTTTCCAAAACTGAACAGACAGCCTCCATAAACATAGAAATGATACTTCTCTAAAAAATATTAACCTCAAGGTACAATATTCTGCCTTTTGAAAAAGTAAAAATATATACAGGGAATAAGCAGGTTTATAACAAGAGAGCCAAGTATTATTTCAAATTTCCAAACACTTTCACCTTTTCTCCTTATTCCAGATCACTGCTGCATGGAAGTAAGTAAAACAAGTCAAAAAAGTAAAATTCCCACACAAATTTTGTTTCTAGTGTGCCCTGGAATGAGATCAGTGCTGGGTCAGACCTTGATCTAACTTGGATCAATCAGTGACATTTCCATGGGAACTTGAAAGTCAGGCTGAGAGAAGGAATAGAAACTTTCTAAACATAAAGTCCAGAGCTATGAATTATTTCTTGCAAATCACCTACCACATTTTTTTTTCTCTAAGAAAATCAAGGGAAGCCGATCTGAAAGGGAAAAACAAAATAAAACAAGCAGAGAGGCACAGAGTGACAAACAAGATATGCAGAAGGAATCAGGAATCCCAGGGGCATTTGCTTACAGTTCAATTCTGTGTCCTGGAAAAACCCCTGCCTCACAGTTCATTGAGATACCTCTGAATCCTGACATTAAATACTATCCCCACCTTTTGTAGGTATAATCTAATGGGAGTAAGTTTCTCTGATTAGCAACAACAATCTTTACTAATAAGCTAATTAGAAAATATGGAAAAAAGATCTTATTGCTAATGACTAAAAATATAAAATCCCTGGTAATAATAATCTTAATAAAATATTGGAAATGATGTGGGATTTTATATCAAACTAGAAATAATTACTAAAAGATATAATAGAAGAGATGCATAAATGCATAAATGGAAAGAGATAATCTATTCCTAGATGAAAAAGACTCATATAAAGACATAAATTCTCCTTCACTTTAATTACAAATGCATTTCGGTTCCATTAAGGATTTATTAACTTGATGAAATGATTCTGAAGTTCTCTTTCGAAGAATGAACAAAAAAATTTTTATAGAAAGAATAAAAAGATAACTTCCAGTGCCTGGTATTTGAATTCATTTTAAGACGCCAATTATTACAATACTGTGTATATGTGCAGAAATAGAGAGATTCTTGAAACATGTAGAAAATCCAGAAACAGAACAAGATATATCTAAGCATTTACTATTTGATTATGAGAAATGATTTAATAAATGGTGTTTGAATAAATTATTATTTTGGAAATATAATGTAAAATTGGAGCTCTGTATTCAACTATATAACAAAATCAATCCCAAGTATATTAAATACAGAAATGTAGTTAAAAACCACAAACACACAAATGAATTAATGTATGGCAAAATATTAATTTGGTTCCAGATCAAGGAAGATCACATTTTTAAGTTCAAAAGTAAATAAATGAATAAACATGGTATATATGTGACTATATAAAGATATCCTTATGTCAAAAATAACCATAAGCAAAATCAGATACTTTGGGAAAAATTTTTCAACTTACATACCAAAGAAAATCTTAATATTATGTTATATGAAGCACTCTTAAAACTGATAAAGGACATGAACTAGCAACTTAGGAATAAAAAATAAATAATAAAAATTAATAAACAAGTAAATTCACAAAGTATACAAGAAATCAGATTAAAACAACAGTAAAATTCCATTGACAAATTTTTTTTCATTTATTTGTTTTGCAATTTTAAGAAGTGCCTTAGCAGTGTCTAAGGGAGAGTAAATACATATGACCTTTCCATCAAGCTGCTTTCCAAAACATATAAAAAATGCTCAGAGGCTAACTCAGTTATTTAACTTTGGGAAGTTATTCTAGGAAAATCATCAGACATATTCATAAATATGTAACCTTGAGGATGAAGAGTGCAGAAATTTTTAACACCTGAAATGGCTAAAATATACAATAGTAGATGATTGATCAATTAAATTGTTGAATGTCATTGTGATGAATGCTGAACAATAGTCACATTAGATTATCAAGTTATAACATGAGGAAAAAATGATATTGTAATAAATTATGATTTATAAAATAATATTCATGATAATCTATAATAGTTTAAACTATGAAGTTGTTTAAATAAATGACTAGAAGTATATAGACCAAAAAAACAGTTATGGATAGATTTGGATGGTGATATTTTTGCTTTATGCTTTATATTTTTCAATAATTTACAAATTTTCCATGTGAAAAAAGACAGAAAAAATGGAATAATCCATGCTAATAGAAAAAAAAGTAAAAAACCCGAAAGTAACAATAATAACAATTCAAAACAAAGTAAAAATGAAATAGATCAGGTAGGCAGGAAAAGTCATTCCAGACACAGGTGGCCCATACACAAAATACTAGAGTGGAAACAAGTTTGAGATATTCTTGAAACTCCAAGTAATTCCATGTAACTAAGGCACAGGCTATAAAAGGGGTGATACCAAAAGATGGAGTTCAGAAGGAACTTGTCCTAGCATAGAAGAGTGCATTAGTTTCCTAGTGCTGCTGTAACTAATTACCATCAACTCAGCACCTAACACAAAGCTTCTCTGGAGAGTCATTGATAGTGGGAAGATCAGTTACCTTAACAACTCAAGGGTAAGTTTTTAACAGGTCTGGAAAAAATTTTGTCTTAGTAAGACTTGTACAGCATGAAATAATGCTGGGTAAACTGGTGTCTTCAAATTCAAAGACAAGAGAGATTGCCCACTTCACTCCTTTCCACAGATTCTAATTCTGTGGATAAGGCAATGCCTTGCACATAGTAGGGGCTCAAGAGATACTTACTGAGTCACACTTGCTGGGTTTACCTAAGGAATAATTCATTCTATTACTTTTCTTAGCTTCTAGAGTTCAATGATTTCTTCTCAGACTTCATTAATGTTTACTGCCTGAACCCTTTATTTTAGCACTTGATCAAACAATACCATTATTTATTTGCTTTGCTTGTATTTTTTATTTCACCAAGTTGACATTATTCATTTATTGAGATCTAACTGTAATATTACTCATGATCTAGTCTATATAAGAGTGGTAGTCTATGAAGTACATCTTTAATAGCTTGCTTTTATGAGCACACTTTTATCATACTATGTGTACCCTCCATGCAGATATGGCTGGTTATATTTTTCAATGTAGATATAACTAAAATATCTATTCTTTTTTCTCTTGTATGTTTATTATTGCTTCAGGGCATATTACTAACTGATCATAAAGGGATTCATTAAGCAAGCTGTGAGGTTACTAGAATAACAAAGAAGGTTTTCTGTATACTTCACATGAGCTGATTTACCCCCTCCAATATCCTGATATGTCATAGGATTTTGAAAAATAGTCAGAGTTTCTGCTATGTCAATTGCTATTATAAAATGGATAGTTTTCTGCATTTTAAGTGTAGCTGAATTCAACACATAAAGTCTAAAAAGAGTGGAGCTCAAAATTTTAACATCTTAGAAACATTATGTGAATATTTAAAATAAGCAAGCTATATGCCATTTATCATCTTAGATATTTTAGAATTTGTTCTGTATCATCTTTGCATTGAGTACATATGTGTAATTTAATCATCATCCACAAGTAATATTAATGGATAATATTTATATTCAGGCAATGCCAGGATTCGATATATTCATGATAAAGACACCAAAGCACATTTGTATGTCAATGGAATGACTGTTTACAAAAGGAATAACTGATAATTCAGGAGAGAGGGAGACTGACTTCAAGAAGAATATCTTTTAGAAAGAAAAATGTAGCTGAGATAAAGAGATCATGTGGAGGGTGTAGCATTTTGCCAGGCAAGTTAGTTGTAATGATCAAGGACTTGATATAATGAAGGATTTGAATAAGGAGAGAAATGGGTGTATAAAGGATGGGATTGTTGGTACAAAAATGTTAATGTAATATAAATAGATTGGAGGTTTAGGGGTAGTTAAGAAATGATGGAAATAAGAAAACACTGTGTGAGCCAGACGGATTGGCAGGGGGTGGGCATAGTTGTCATTACAGTCATGCACTGCATAATGATGTTGGGGTCAAGGACAAGACCACATATAAGAAGGTGATCATATCAGATTATAATGGATCTGAAAAATTCCTATCGCCTAGTGATGTCAGAGCTGTTGTAATGTCATAGCACATTACTCACGTACCTGTAGTGATGCTGGTGTAAACAAACCTACTGTGCTGCTGGTCATACAAAAGTATCACACATACAATTATGTACAGTCTGTAATACTAGATTATGATAATAAATGACGATGTTACTGGTTTATGTATTGACTATAATATATATTTTGCCATTGTTTTAGAATGTATTCTTATCGATTTAAAAAATGTTAATGGTAAAAGAGACCCAGGCAGGTCCTTCAGGAGGTATTCCAGAAGACATTATTATCATAGCAGCTGACAGCTCCACACATGTTATTGCCCCTGAAGACCTTCCAGTGGGACAAGATGTGAAGGTGGAAGACAATGATATTGATGATCCTGATCCTGTATAGGTTTAGATTAATGTGTGTGTTGTGTCTTAGTTTTTAAGAAAAGAAGTTTAGGAAGTAAATATATATATATATATATATATGTATATATATATATGGAAAAGCTTATAGAATAATGATATAAAGAAAGAAAATGTGTACAGCTGTAAAATGTGTTTTAAGCTAAGTGTTATTATGAAAGAATCAAAAATTTAAAAAAATTAAAGTTTTTAAAATCCAAAATTTACAGTAAGCTGAGATTAACTTATTATTGAAGAAAGAAAAATATTTTTATAATTTTTTGTAGCCTAAGCATACTGTGTTTGTAAAGACTACAGCAGTGTACAGTAATGTTCTTGGCCTTAACAATTACTCACCACTCACTCATTGACTCACGCAGAACAACTTCCAGTCTTGCAAGCTTCATTCATGATAAATACCCTATACAGGTATACCATTTTTTATCTTTTATATCAAGTTTTGATTGTAGCTTTTTCATGTTTAGTTATGTTTAGAAACAGAAATACTTACCATTGTGTTAAAATTGCCTACAGTAATATTCTGTACAGGTTGATAGCCAAGAAGCAATAGGCTATAACATATAGCCTAGGTGTGTATGTGGCTATACCATATAGCGTTGTATAAGTACACTCTATGATGTTTGCACAGTGACAAAATCACCTAATAATGTACCTCTCAGTGTATCCTCATCATTAAGTGACCCATGACTGTACAAGTTTACAGGTTGAGCATACATAACCTGAAAATTCAAAATCTGAAGTGCTCCAGAATCCAAAACTTTTTGAGCATTGACATGACGCCATACATGGAAAATTTCACACATGAGTATTTTACAGATAATTTGTTGCATGCACAAAATTATTCAAAATATTGTATAAAATACCTTCAGGCTGTGTGTGTAAGGTGTATGTGAAACATAAATGAATTTCATGTTTAGACATGAGTCCCATTCCCAAGATATCTCATTATGTGTATGCAAATATTCCAAAATAAAAGAAAAATCTGAAATCTGAAACATTTGGTTCCAAGCATTTTGGATAAGGGATACTCAACCTGTATTACAATGCTGAGTGTTAAAGTGGGAGAAATAGAGGATGTCCCAGGAATTTAGAACCAGACAAAATTAGCCAAGTATACAATGTCAGGAAGTCTTCTTAGCAGAAGTGAGGTTTAAGATAAGCCTTTTAATACGTGAAAGAGATAGGTGAAGAAAAGTTGAATGTGTTAAGTTTAGACAGAAGGCCCTGATTCATTAAACTATGTGGCACACTGGAGCATTTATTTAATTAATTTATTTGTTCGTGCAACAAATGTGTGTCTTCCATGTTCCTGGAACTATTTTAAGTGGTAGAGATATAGCAATTGATGATGAGTAACTGTCTATGTGGAGCTTGTTATTTAGTGAGAGGAGCTAAAAAAGTTTTGCTAGAAGAATAAGGAGCAGGGACAGAAAGAGATGAAGCTAAGGATGGAGAGATTGCGGCAACCACATCATTGTAGGCCTGGGATAAGGATTTCGGCCTTTTAAATATAGGTAAAGACAACTCATCAAAAGGATTCAGACAGTAGAGGAACAGATTTGCCTTTTTCCTTATAAAAACTAAACATGATTATTTTAGAAGGAATTAAAGCAAAGAAAGTTGAATTTGAAAAAATTATTTTCCCCTTTTCTGGTTATTCATTGCACAGAAATACTACTGTGGATATTTCTATTGCTTCCTTGCATATAGACACATACACAAATAGACACACACACACACGTTTATTACTTTACACAAATGTAACCATACAACATATATTTTTCTATAATTTGCTCTTTAGCTTTAATATATTTTAAACATTTTTTCATATCAGCACATATAGAGCTACCTCATTTATTAAAAGAGTTTATGTTATTTCCTTGCAGCATTTAATTTATTTAACTTGCCATCTATTGTTAGACATCTAGGCTGCTCCCAGTTATTTCCTCCATTAGTTTCTTAGGGCTGCCATAATAAGATACTACAAATGGAGTAGCTTAAAATATCACAAATGTATTGTCTCACAGTTCTGGAGTATAGAAGTCCAAATTCAAGTTGTCCGTAGGGTCATACTCCCTGTGAAACTTGTGGGAGAAACTTTTCTTGCCTCTTTCTAGCTAATGGTAATTTGCAGCACTCTTTGGCATTCCTTGGCTTGCAGCTGCATAATTCCAATATTTGTCTTTGTTGTCACATGACATTCTCTGGATGTGTTTCTGTACAAACTTCCCTCTTCTTTTAAGAAGAGCTGTCATGTTGAATCAAGGGCCTACTACTCCGGTATGACCTCATCTTAACTAACTACATCTGCAATGACATCATGCTCAAATAAAGTCACATTCTGAGGTACTAGGGGTTAGGAATTCAACATATTTAGGGAGGAGCACAACTCACCACATAAACTCTCTAATACAAAACACTCCTAAAACCCTTTTTGTATACATTTATTTTTTTTCCAATTTACACAGCAAGCACATTTACGAAAACAAAATTCAGAGTAAGAATTAAAATGTAGCCAGCAACCCCAACCCCATCCATATCTTCTCCCAATCCCTAACTCTTCCTGCTCCTATCACAATTAATTTTATCTTTCTAAACTTAATACAAATGGAACTATATAGTATACACAAATTTGTGTTTGATTTCTTTTATTCTATGAGATTCATCCATGGAATTATTTTCTGCACTTATTTATTTGCATTGCTATATAGAATCAGTTCTCAAACTGTAGTCTGGAAACCTCTGAGAATTACCGAGAGCCTTTCAGAGGGTCAGTGACATCAAAACTATCATCATAATCACCAGATGTGATCTGACATTTTCATTCTCTCATGAGTGCATGTGAGTTTCCAAAGGGTATATTACACGTGATATCAAAACAGAGTGAATGCAAAAGCAGATATGCTTCTTTCTTAAGCCAGGCATCAAATAGATTTACAA
Source organism: Avahi laniger (assembly GCA_963575035.1). NCBI lineage: Eukaryota > Metazoa > Chordata > Mammalia > Primates > Indriidae > Avahi > Avahi laniger. Next base: position 4,820 of record CAUYSK010001708.1, on the reverse strand, counting down.
AACTGTAAAGCAACATCACTCTCTCAACTAATTTTATTTTGTTGTGGAAAATAGTTATTTTTCATAAAATATGTTAAATATGTTAACATAGAAAGAGTTGGAAGACAATTCTCCATGGGTCTCTTCTGCTTCCGCACTTTCTTATGAATGGAAACACTGCCTTTGTTCTGCACTACTTTTTTAAAAAAGGATATTTATATAGTGACAGCCTTGGAAGGCAGGTAGTATTTCCCTTCAGAGCAAAGTGCAGTACGCTTACTGCCCATTACGAAAAAAAAAAAAAAATCACACTCCTAAGCTCAGGATTTTTCTCCTGTAACACAACTCACCACATGTGCTGGTGTCACCTGGCCCTAATCATCTTGCCCTGTGGGAACTGGGGCTCAGAGAACTGGCATAAAATAATGCTGATACTCTGGCTACTGCTATTGCTGTAAGTCATAATGTCCTTTGTCTTTGACCTGATATTCCTGTATCTTCTGCCAGCATCCATGAAACTGTGGCAGGCTAACTTGTTAGTTTGCAAGGAGGGTAAATCTCAGACATTTCACAGTTCTTGACAACATATTTAAAAACATCTCACTTACAGTTATTAATATTGTACCTATCAACAGCTATAAGAACATTTTAAGGTCCTCAAGTTTTGGTTAGAATATAAAAGTGTCCTGAGATCAAAAAGTATAAGAACCACTGCTATTATAGTATTTCATTGTATGATGTATACTAATTTATCCATTTACCAACAGTGAGTTGTTTCATTTCTCATTGTGGCGATTATAAATAAAGCTGCTACAAACATTCCAGCATATGTTTTTGATTCATGTTTATTTTGAGAAGATATATGTGTTTTATGCTATTAAAAATAATATCATTTTAACGTTACATTTTCCAATTTTGCCGGTATATAGAAATGCAATTGATATTTATGTATTAAACTTGTATTCAGTTATCTTGCCAATATCCTTATTAATTTGATTAGCCTTTCTGTTGATTATTTTAGATTTTCTAAATAAATAATGATATCATATGAGAATTACAGTTTCATTTCTTTCTTAAAAATCCATATACTTGCATTCATTTTTCTTACATTTTTGCACTGGTGGGGCCTGCAATTCAATGATGATGCATAGAAGTACACCCTTGATTATAGAGTACACCCTTTTATTCCTCGTCACAGAAGGAAAGCTTTCAACATTTTACTAAATTCAATGTTCCTCATAATTTTTTTTGTAAAAAATCTTGATCATTTTAAGAGTTTTTTCTAGTTTCTATGAGTTTTTTTAAGTCAAGTTTAGATATTGTACTTTATCAAATGCTTTTCCCCCATCTATTGAAATGATCATGTGATTTTTATTCTTTATTTTGTTGGTGTGCAAAATGGTACTGATTGACTTTCAAACATGAATCCAACCTTGCATCCTTATAAAGCCACTTGACCATAATACATTTCATTTTGTATATTTTGATTAATTTTCCATTTAGGAATTTTATATCTATGTTTCTGATATCAGCCTTTAATTTTTCTTTTTCATCAGATCCTCATTAAGTTTTTCAACTCAAAGTTTACATTATAGTCACAAAGCAAGTGGGGAAGTATTTCCTTATTTTTTGTTCTCTGGAAGAATTTATATAAGATTGATATTTTTTCCCTTAAGTGTTTAGAATACTTATGAAATAATTTTCACCTGGAGTTTTCTTTGTGAGAATCATTTAATAATAGATTTATTAATAATTTATTTAATAAACTAGAGTTATTTAGAATTTCTAAGTTTTTAAATTTTTTTCCTTTTATTTTTAGTTGATATGCAATAATTACATATTTATGGGACACATTCAATATTGGAATTGTGTTTTTTAAATAAACTATTCGTTTCATCTACATTTTAAATTTATTATTCTAACATTATTAATAATATTCTCTTATGCTCTTTTACATGTCTGTCTAATCTGTAATAATTTCTCTTCCTTTGTCCCTGATGTATATATTTCACTTATTGTCCTCAGTAGTCTTGCCAGGGTATTTTAGTCTTTTCAAAGGACCATGCTTGGGCTTGATTATCTCTACTATTTTCTATTCCACTAATTTCTGCTCTTATCTTTATCATTTCCTTTTTTAATTTTTTTTTACAGTATTTGTGTATATTATGCTGTTCTTTTTCTAGTGTTTTGACATAGTTGTTTCCTCCGGCAAGATCCAGTCTGGAAAGTAGCAATCATGTAAGCATTTAAAACAGATGGCTTTTAACACAAATAATTGTTTAATTTCTATTCTCAGCCCCAGACAATCACTGATGCTTTCCATCACTATAATTTAGATTTGTCATGTCTAGAGTTACATGTAAATGGAATCATATAATGCATGCTCTTTTGTGCCTATTCTTTTCATTCAGTAAAATGTTTTCTAATTTATCATGTTATTGCATGTTATCAGTAGTTATTTCTTATTGCTAAGCCATATTCTACTATATCATATAGATATATCTATATGATATAGATATATCATACTTTGTTTATTCATTTATTTGTTGATGGACATTTGAGTTGTTTCCAGGTTTTGGCTATTAGGATTGTCTTTGTGTACTTTCTATTGCTTATAACAGAGTATGTGAAACTGGGTAATTTATAAAGAAAAAGAATTTTTTTCTTACAGTTATGGAGGCTGAGAAGTCCAAGGTCAAGGAGCCACATCTGTTGAGAGCCTTCTTGTTGGTGGGGACTCTATGCAGAGACCTGAGGTGGCATGGGGTTTCACATGGTGAGGGGGCAGAGTTTGCAAATGTGCTAGCTCAGGTCTCTTCTTATAAAGCCATCAGTCCCACCTTGGTGATTACTCATTAATCTATTAACCCATCAATACATGAATAGATTTATCCACTTATAAGGGCAGAACTCTTATGGCCTAATTACCCCTTAAAAGTTTCACATCTCATTGCTGCCACATTGGGGATTAAGTTTCACCATGAGTTTCAGAAGTGACAAACATTTAAACCATAACAGGGGTAAAGATTCTATGAACAGCAATATATAAGTCCTTGTGTAGGTATATATTATCATTTCTCTCAGTTAGGTAATTAGGTGTAAAATTTCTGAGTCATATGGAAATTTTATTGAGATATTATTAATAAATGCAATTCTTATGAGTATTTAGTTTGTAGTAACTCCTCTTATATTCTGTTAATAGCTTAATACTTAACCCTACTTTTCAGTAGTAGGCACTTTTTTTCATTGTAACTTCATAGACATGTTTGTGGGTTGTTAGGAGATGCTGCACTTAAATCACAGCCCTGAATTCATGGTGGTCAACATTAAGTGCTAACATAGTGTTTGTAATTTTGCAATTGCTTTATTTATATTTTGCCATTTAATTTTCACAATAACCTAAGGGAGTCTGTATATTTTTTTCATTTTTTAGATGAAGTATAAACTGAAACAAAATGATGTTAATTAACTTACTCAAAGACACAGAACTAATAAGTTGCAGAACTAGGATTCGAACTAAGTTGGCTTCCCAAGTCTATGTTTTTAACACTATTGCCTTAAATATAGAATAAAAGGATAAATATATACTTAAAAGTTAAGAAAAGAAAGAAAAAAGAAGCATGTGTTTTCAGCATAAACGGAAGTATCTATTTCAATGAAGTAGATTTCAGACATTTAATTTTGGTCAGTATAAACAAATTATGGATTAAAGTATGCAAATTAAAAGCCTAGAAGACAAGAGGTTTATATATATATTTTAAAGCTATAATTAATTCTGTATATCTTGTTAGAATCTGATAGTTCCCAAACTGGCTAAGGCTACTAATTCCATAATTCAAAATTCATACTATCTATGATATATGCACACCACATATTGTCTATGTATCCATCTGTTATTTTGGCATTAATTAGAATAGCTTAGTAAACACTAGCAGTACATAATCAATTAAATTAAACAATAAAAATATGCATGCCACACTTGGTCTGTTTCTGCCGCTGTAACAAAATACCTTAGACTGAATAAGTTATAAACAATAGAAATTTATTTCTCAGTTCTGGAGGCTGGGAAGTCCAAGACTATGGTGCCAGAAGATTCAGTGTCTCGTGAGGGCTTATTTCATATATGGCCTTTTCTTGAGGCTTTCTCACATGGTGTAAAGGCAGAAAGGGCAAATGCTGTGTCATCATATGACAGAAGAGAGAGAAAGGCCAAGCAGCTCTCTGAAGCTTCTTTCATAAAGACACTAATCCTGTTCATGAGGATGGAGACCTCATGATTTAATCATTTGCCAAAAGGCCCCACCTCTTAACACCACCATAATAGAGCACACATTTCAACATGAAATTTGAAAGGATACAAACATTCAAACCATAGCAATGCTGTATTGTTGGGTTTTCTTCTACTTTTTACAGTGGTCGTTTGCTTGTTTAAACTTGTGTACACTGTGTCCCATAGGTTGTATAGAATAAATGCCTAAACAGTTGTCACGTTGTCACCTTATCTCTTGGCTGTTGGCAATAAGGAATAAATGAAAATCTAAAATGTTACTGTATTATTCATGATGATGGGAAGATTTCAATTATATGGGTTTTTTTCAAAGAAAAAAGTAACGGTTAACGCCAATTTCTTGACTATATGAATCACTTTGTTTTTTTAAGGAAATTATTGAAAAACTTGCTAATAAGACACTTTAAAGAGGCTTTAAAAATATTAACAGTTTAAGCCGGGCATGGTGGCGCATGCCTGTAGTCCCAGCTACTCGGGAGGCTGAGGCAGGAGGATCGCTTGAGCCCAGGAGTTTGAGGTTGCTGTGAGCTAGGCTGATGCCACGGCACTCACT